>BMAO01027336.1:0-22963 GCA_019973975.1 Trichonephila clavata
AATTTGAGAAAAAATTAAAAAAGTTATAAAGAAATATATAAATTGGACAATTTTTCAAAAATATGAAAATCTGCATTTTACATCGCGCAGGATTCTATAGTACAAAATTGATCAAAATTTACAAAATTAATTTTACTTAGTATAAAAATTTTTTACTTTTAAAGTTATACTAACTTATAAAAAATGTAGAGAATTTTTTTTAAAAAAATACAATTGTAATGAAAATTTTAAGAAAAAAATTAATTAAAATTCAAATGAAAAAGATTAAATTTTTTTGTGTGAAAATTGTTGAAATTATGAAGAGCCTTATTTTGAACACGTGTATGAAATTTCAAATTGATATCATAAATAGTTTCTGAGAAATCCTGCGCACAAGCTAAAATTTGTTGTTTTGAGAAAAATGAAGTTAAGATTAGAAAGGGATAGGGTTTTTGTTTAAGTTTCACTAGTTATTTCTCAATAACTTCGGAACTTTTTACAGTATCAACAAACTTTTGGTATCAAAATGTTCAGAAATGTTGAGGATTTAACATGTATTTTTTTCAAAAAATTGAAAAATTTTAACTTTAAGAATCCTTAGACATCTTAAACTATCATTTCATTTTTGTAGGAACCTGCAGAGTTGTTGGCCAATTCGGCGTAATTTTTTCAATTCATGGGGATTAGAAAGTATACATCATATTCTATGTGATTCCTCTTTGCTGAGTGATTTCGGAACACCATAATTAGGGGAATAGACATTTAAAACGAAAAATGCCGTGGAATTTAAACTTATTTAACAAAGCAAGAAATCAACTGATAAGTAGCGGGAGGAAACTGCATATTAAGCTTCGAAGTCCTTGCGTAATATAGGTGGAAGTTTGAGTTACGGATTTCATGTGTAATCAGACGTAATGATAATATTGATAAAGAACTTAAATGTATAGTATATATAAAAGAAAATAGTAGAAAATAGAAAACAATTAAAAAGTACAATCATAAAAACAGAAACACACAATCATATAATTTTCATGATATATTGTTCCCTAGACTACATTCAAGATACAAATTTGTGTACTCCATCGCAAAATAGTCATAGCTTCTAAAGGTTTCCTAAGTTAAGAACTTAAATAATATAAGCAGAAATTTGCGGAGCTATTTGCTGAGACCTATTGCTGAGACCGATGCATGATTCGATGAGTTGAAGCTTTAAGTGAATTTTAAATTAATTAAAATTTAATGGCAGTAGGTCTACGTATTGACCTACCCCTTCCAGAATCGATTTTTTAGTCACACCGTCTCCTTTAAATATTGAGTCGGTACCTTAATTAGTTGACGCTCGTTAGTGATCGAATTTTGGTTAGTAACGAAATAATTAACACACACACACACACACACACACACACACACACACACACACACACACACACACCACCACCACACACCACCACACCACCCACACCACCACACACACACACACACACACACACACACACACACACACACACACAACACACACACACACACACATAGAGAGAGAGAGAGCCTCTTCAGGTGGTGAAGACGCCACGTGAGCTGCCAATCCTCCTTTCCAAACTTCCACACCACACCAACGGGAGGAATTTGAGCCTCGACAGATTTAACATGTGTCAGCCCCTCTACACGGTTGTTCTTTCAGCCACACCAGAGCTCAAACTCGTGACGCGCTGGTCATGAGTTCGTAACCATAACTATTAGACTACTGCTGTTACAACTCAAGATGGGATCGCGTGAAATTATTATTATGTTTCTATCATTCTTATACTACTTGCTTGATATAATTGAAAGGCCACACAGCATGACACTTATTATATCCTATTGAGTTTTAAAACAAGAAAACAATTTTGTTCTTCATCCTGATTGGCGTTCCTCTCTTAAACTTCACCTTCATTGTTCTCTCCATTTATTTGCTTTAATCATCGGCCTTTCCCTTGCCACTTAAAAAAGGCATTTCTTTTTGAGAAACAATGACATCGTTGTTCAAGTTCATTTCCGGTATTTCATAATTCCATGCGATGCTATTAATTGGATTTGAAAGTCGAGACAAGGGGGTCCTCGGGTTTCTATCTTTGCATTTTATCAGCGAAAGGAATTCGCCGGAACGCAATAATTACTATTCCTACTTTTGGGATTTCTTATTACAACTGTCATTGCCAAATGTCAGGCGCATCTTCAATTAATTGCGTCCGCTGCGCTGTTGGTTTTGCTGCCACCTTTCAGATGCAGAATAAAGCTTGTTGTTCGTGAGAAATTGGGGCTCTTGGGAAAGCGGAGTTGTGGTGTAGTGTGTTGCTGATTTATAAAAATGAAGTCTGAATTACTTTTTGGTGTTTTTAAACAATGGAAATATTAATAACGGAGTATTATACATTTTTGAGATAGGAAGGAGATATGAATTAACTACGACTTAAGACAGGAAATTGTTTTCTTTTCTGCATTTGGAAGTATTAAGTACTTGAAACATAATTTATCATACCGTAGAATCTGCTGCATGGAAGAATGGGATGGTTTCTTGTTAAAACGAGTGAGTGAATACTAACGTCAAACTGTTCAGCTACACTAAGGCTTTTGACGACGGACCTCGTAATTTGGAACCATGGTCAAGTGACGAGGACGACACGAGATGTCACCCCCTCTCCTAACTACCACACCACACCAATGGGAGGACGTTTGAGCTCTCGACAGATTTAACGCGTGCATCGCTCCCCTACAGTCTTGAGTGGTGCTGGGCTCGAACTCATGACAAGCCAACTACGAGTCCGTCACCTTGATCACTAGGCTACCGCGGCCACATTGTTAAAACGAATTAGATTTCATATTATTTTATGGCATCTGTAACCGAGTGGCCAGGGTCGCGAACTTGGGGTCGCGGTAGACTAGTGGTCAAGGTATCGTATCGTGGCTGGCATGTCATGAGCTCGATCCCACTATTACCGAAGATCCGCCGTGTAGGGGAGCGATGCACATTAAATCTGTTGAGAGCTCACACGTTCTTCTGTTGGTGTGGTGTGGTAGTTAGGAGAGGGAGTGACAGCTAGGTGTCGTCCGCGTCACTTAACTATGGTTCCAAATTACAAGAGGTTCGCTGCCAAAACCCCTCGTGTAGCTGAACAGTGCGATGTTGATATTCACTCACTCGCTCACTCGTGGCCGTTGAGTCGTGAGTTTGATTTTTAAGGGCACTTAAGGCCCGTCATGTAGAGAGGATGAGGTGCGTTAATTCTGCCGAGGCTCAAACGTTCTCCTGTTGGTATGGTGTGGAAGTTAGGAGAAGGAGTGTGTGCCAACTGCGGTATTGTCCTCGTCACTTGACCATGGTTCAAAATTATGAGATAGGTCCGTCGCTTCAATCGCATCGCATTGCTTTAGGATGCGACGTTAATAAAAAAATCAAATAAAATCGAACTAAATGTGAATGAATATTAACGTTGCACTATTCAGCTACTCCAGTGCTTTTGGCGACGGACCTCGTAATTTGAACCATGATTAAATGATGAGGAAGACACCTGAGCTGCCCCCCTCTCCTAAATTCCACACCACACCAACGGGAGGTCGTTTAAGCATCGACAGATTTAACGTGCATTGCCCATGATTGCATTTATCATATGATCACTATAAATTTAACCTATTGTAAAGGAGGAGGTTAAGATTATAATTGTAAAGTGGAGTCTGAACATTTATCAGAATTGGCAAGTTGGATTAAAACTCGTGGATTAATGCTAGATTTGAAACTCGCTTGGCTGTGATTCATGGCTTTCAGCGTCAATTATGTCAGGGGTGGGCAACTACCAGCCCGCCAAGATTGCAGTAAGTTTGTCGCAAGGATGGGCAACTAGTGACCTGCAAAGAGTTTTATGCGGCCCACCAAGAAAGTCAAAAAATCCGTTTTGAACTGAGATTTCTTTTCCGTGCGCAGTCAAAGATTCGTCTTTTATTTTTCACTGTTAGGAAAATAAAGTACCTGAAAGTATTTTTACAAAGAGATCATGTGCAGAGTTTTGAGGACGATCTCAGGATTTTAAGAAAATTGAGCCTAAATTCAATTTGCTATCTTATTCCATTACTGCTAATATTGATACAGCACCTGAGGAGTTATGTCTTGAACGTACTGACTTGAAGTTAGATTGAATTGTGAAGAAAATGTGTCATGCTATGGCACTGACTTTAACAAATCTTTGTCAACTGATAAATTTTCCTGTACGAAGAAATTTATTGGGGAATTTTTCTTTGTATTTTAGTACGATATATATTTTTGAGCAACGTTTTTGTTGCATGAAGATCAACAAGAGTAACTATTGATGCAAGTTGGATGACAAACTTGCAGGCTGTGATAAGAATTTAAACAAGTAATCTCACTCTTGATTTTAAAAAAAATTGTAGAAAAGTATGATATAGGGTACATTTGTCTCATTAAACTGATTCTAAAATTAAATGTGCTTGTGCTGCTATAGACAACATGAAAGCACAATAAATAAATTGAATAAAACTGCCTCTATTTTATTAAACTTACATTTATTATTTTTATAATGAATTTAATCATTTTAAAAAGGTATAGTACTCCGGTATTCTCCTCTCCCACAGTGTGGCCCGCGAGCCAAACAAGTTGGCCACCCCTGAGTTAAAAAAATCTTGATTACTTTTGGATATGATTCAAGATTTTTCGTAGTTAGGATTTCTTTCTTATCAAACGCTAGCCATCTCAAGATATTTATATACTAAGATTTTGGATTGAGTTATGATGTTGACTGGTAATTTATCCCCTGACACTAATACGAATTCCGGTTCGTTTCAAAGATCTTTTTAAGAAATTCCAGATTCTTAACATAACTGTGAATAATTTCCAAATTCAGTGCACTGAAGTATATTTCTCCATCAAATCATTCATTTCCATCCACGAGGAGAGAGAGGGGGGACATCTCCTCCTTCTTGGGACTAAACGGGCCTGGCATTAATCTTTGAAGGGAATGGATGGCAAACACCCACAGCGGCCGACGGTCTCCAACAATAAAATACCCATTAATCTGCCATAATAGCCCGACTCGATTATTGAGAAGGAGCCTTTACGGAGGGATGAAAATGGCTCGCGATTTCCTTGGTTCTGTATCGATTGCACTGGTTGAGGGCCTTGAGAAAACGTAGGATGGAGACACGTGTCAAAAATTCTAGATTGTGTATGGTCATAGCCAAGAAAGGATTGGAAAACTTTTTCACATTATATAGAGGATGGCATTAAATGAACTGAAACATTTTAAAGCCATTTTATGATAGCTGTAATCCAGTAAAATGGTATGATGTTTCTCGTAATTGCATTAGAAAAATTTGAGAAGAAAGATTCAACTTTCTTACTAATGAAGCTGATTGTTTGTACAGAAAGCCAACTTGGGGAATAATAATTGTCAATCTTTGTTTGTGATTAAAGGCTTAATAGAATGTTTCAAAATCTTCCATCACATTTGCTAAGTTTTAACCTTAGATTAGCTGTATGACTCAGCGTTTTGACAGAATTTGAATTGAAGTCAACAAAGATATTCTAAACCAGTATTTCTCAAATCTCACACATCAGATTTTTTGACAGTTTATTCGGGGTGTTCCAAAAATGGCACCTGAACTCTGACCATATAGATTTCTCGTTGAGAGTACATAAAAAATGCCCAAGCAACTGAAACCTGTCCGACCCATAGCTTTCAAGAAAAAAACCCCCGAAAAATGAAGTTTACCAGTGCAAAGAAAAAACACCGTATTGGGTACATTACACCTCAGCAGTATTTGAAAATATTTATAAAGGCAGATGTTCAAAGTGTCCGCCGTGCATATCGAGGAAGGCTTGAGCGTGCCGCGGAAGGGATGAATACACACGTCGAAGCAACGTGGTGTCCACCAAAGAACAACGAGCAACTAAGTCTTTTTGTCTAGTCACTGTGTTTCGATACACCAAAACCTTGAGATTGCCTTATGGAAAAAAACTCAACTGTGTGAGATCTTGCGAAAGTGGTGGACAAAGAACTGGAGCCTCAGGTCCGAGTCTGTGGCTGGAGTATGTTATATCCAGCCACAGGAGCACAGAAATGCGCCGGAATCCCATCATGAATCATCATGCATCATAATTTATTCATCATCATTTACCATATTTTTCTCGTAAACCATGGATCGTACAGGTACAGTTCTTTGGGGATTTTTTATGTTCTCCCATAGAGGAATCTGGCTGTGCAGAGAGTTCGGGCGCTACTTTTGGGACACCCCGTATTAATTTTTTATAACGTCTTAATAATTTAATCATTACTCAAAAATGAAAAAAAAAATCATCTGTTTTTCTCGGTATTTTTCAGTGGTAAAGAGGATAACTTAATAACCATACTTTTATTTAATGTCCAATAAAGTATAGAAAGTTCCGATGTGCGATTCCAGCAAAATCGGGGCACCTTAAACCCGTACAGATCCGAAACTCACCTACAAGAAATAAAATATTTGTTGAAATAACGTTTTGAGTGCGACAAAGTTTCAAGAGAAGGAATAACGCCCACATACGGTCTCGTTAGATGCTACTCCGAATTTGGTTGAAAGAATTTTGTTGTGAACATCTGTATATCTTTTTGCTTCGTTTAATGTGAGTGTTTGGCTGGGGTATTGAAATAAAACAAGTTTGTGTTTGAAATTGAATTTTATTACATTGTACTATATTGATACATTGAGTTTTAAATTAAATTTGTTGGTAAGACTGTAGTAGTTTGTTAACTATTACGCTATTGAGGTTTTGCAGCACGAATCTTACCTCCAGATCTGGGTTTTTTCGCTTCCTTCAAGGCGCGCTTTTTTTTGTAAAGCACCTATTGGAGGAAGCGTTTCTCTCTCCCCACCCCCAGAAACGTGAGTTTATTTAATAGCTGTTAATTAACCCTAATCAAATAATCAAAATAAATGAGGCAGACTCGTGCAGTGTGTCCGTAACATTGTGGGACAGATTGAGATGAGTGCGCATAGTGCTTTCTTATGGTCCAAAAGGTTAAGGTGGGTAGTCTGTGGGTTTGGGTTCAAAACTCTATGCTAGCGAGGAATATAGGGCTGGACGTTGCTGGACCACTTCATTTCAGCTTCAAATTATATGAGGCTTTGATGTCTGAGAGCTCATGGTAGGAAACATTCAAATCAACACCTGTGTTCGAATTGTGATTTTGCTTATGCCCCGTCGTGCAACATAATGAAGCGAATCCACTGACAATGGATTTTTAACTCGTCTTTCCGAAAATAAACGCGTAGTAAGGCTTAAGCACGTTAAATATTTTGGGACCAATCTTCACGTTAGCGTGGCATACTGACCGTCTTCTGTTATGGTTCAAAATTGCGAGACAGCGCTTAGAGGCTGAGTATTCGGACATTTTCGACGTTGTTTTGTTGAATCGGAGGCTAAGTCCTGACGCCATTGAAAACCTGTCATGTAGAGAAGATGCGGCACATTAAATTTACTGAAGTTCAAAATCTGCTTCTTGTGTTCTACAGAAATTAGTTCTGAAGACAGCCCCAATTAAAGCATTTTCATCATTTGAGCGTAGTTCAAAATTACGAGGTTTGTCGCCAATAGCTGATGTGCGACTAAATAAAATCACAAACAACACGGATGGAAAGAAAAAACATCCAGAAACTACTATTTGCATCATTTAAACGTTTTAAGCATATATGTTTTTCAAATGCACCAGAATATTTATGTCATTAATAACCTTCTGGATAACTTCAGTGTGGCATAGTAAAACGAATTTCAAATAAGTCATGTACTGAATCTATCCGTTATAATATACAAATAATTAAATCAATCATTTATTATCTACGGATATGATCTTTGTAGAGATACTAAGGATGGGAAGAAAAGTAGAGATACTAGATAGTTTACCTGGAAGTACTATTTCTCTCTTTCCGTGCGTCGAAGAATACTGCAATGTGGATCTCTATTAATTCCCATTCTCTATTTTGAATTTTAAGAGAAAGATTAATAGTTTTCTGCAGTGAAGGAATATAGATCATACAACGAGATGAATTTATGATGGTCTCATGATAAATGTAATTAGTGTTTTTCATTGAATTCAAAGCTGATATTAGACTAGTTCGTTCGTCTTGTTCTTATAAAATCTTGATATAGTTCCAAATTTGATATATAGGCAAACATGTCCAAGTATTAAGAATTCTCAAAAAAATTTTCAAAATAAAAAAAATATTAATCTTATTTTTAAAGCAAACAATTCTTTTGTTTACCTATGTGGATTATTATTGTCAACTAATAAATACTTTTTAAAAGAAAGTTTTTCTAAAAATCAGAAGTTGGCAACAGTGAGACGATAGAACTGATTGGCTGGATATACATGATTGCAGTTATCATGTGATAATTATGTCACGTGAATGTAGGCATTGGACATATACTTATCTGGTAACTTGAAAATTTATATTTTAATTGGCAAAAAAATATAATAATGGTAAAAAGTTTGATAACAAATCCCATCTTGATCTTTACCTGACAAATTAAAAAAGTGAGTTTTCTCATATGTTAAGATTCTCACTACAACGTATACTTATGTAATTCAAATTAATAATTTAGAAGTCCAACTATTAACTCTTTTAGTAGTATTCTTCGTTATTCTTCTTATTATAAGCAATGGTCTGAGTATTCTCAATAATATTTCAGAGCAACGTGTAAAGACAGATTAAAAGAACTAAATAAATAATTAATTATTTGTTTTTGATTTCACTTATCCAAAAGTCAAGAATTTAAAAGCATCTAAAAAGTTAAATTTGCAAAATGTGAGATTTAATTAATTAAGATTTATTCCTATACTTTTATATGTCTTTATGAACTTTATCAAAAGAGTAGGTTTTGATTAAGGCAAGTTTCAAATTGATTCAAATGTAATGATTAGGCGCACAACCACACTCAGTCAGATGTTTCTAAATTTTATTTTAATTAACTCTAAATTTCAGATTTCACTGAGCTATAATGATTGGAAGTTAGGTTAGAATTAATTAATTGTTCAAGGGGTTATATATAAATTAAAATTTCACTTGCAGCACTTATGATGCACATTCTTTAAGATTTCAGATTAGGCTTAACATAATAAAAAAAAAGTGTTGTAAATTTTCTAATTTTTAAAACTGCTGATGTTTAATTGTTTATAACCCTGTATAAAGCCGTTGGAAGTATACTTTCCACCAACTTCATTAATTTTTAAATGTCGATGGGCAGCTTTTTTCCCGCCTATGATTTATGCTATAAGCGCGATAACTGATTTCTGGATTTTAAAGTCGTAAAAGCAAGGAACGACTTATAGATATACTGAGCAGCATGAAAACTGTTCCAGGTGATGTCCGATTGACTAAAGTTATTGACTATATGCCAACTTTACAAAAAACATATAGACAGGTTACAGGTTTTGTGGGATATGGAACAAAAAAGGCTATCATCCTCTTGAAATGAATATATATGTATATATCAAAGAACTTCATCTTCTTCAAAAAGACTTTGAAAAGTTGCTTATTAACTGTCGCATAATCCAAAAGTTCTCTAAAGGTGATGTTATTGGATGGATCTATCTTCGGTATATGTTGTTGTTGTTTCTTATCCCACTTGACCGACAGAAACATCTAGATCAAGTCCATGAACCCGTGCGTTTTTAAGCAATAAAGAACTGTAGTTGGACTTGAGAACAGCTGGCTCTTATGGCATCCAATACAAGCAAAGATGTGGGCAGGAGCGGCTTGGTTCACATTGCATTTCGGACAAGGAGGGTAAACTTTTAAGTCCATCCACATGCCGTTGAGCTCGAGTATATCCACTTCGTAGTCTAGCAAGAGTAGTTTCATCTGGCTCACTACTTGTCCCAAGTAAAGCAGCACCAGGGCGATTTCCTTCATACCATTCATGCACGGGGGCCTGCTTCCAAGAGGAATTGATAATATATATATTCCACAAGTTATTTCTTTAAGAAGTAGATTTGTCACAAGTTAAGAGAATGTGTTCCAAATCATTATTTTCTTTGCGGGTGTTACATATAGGATTATTCATTAATTGATACTTATGCAGGAGCCTTGAAGTTATAATTATTTTACTAATAATGCGAATACCTAGTATCTCTTCTCTTCTGTTATTGGTCCAATTAGATATTATTTCTATAAATGGAATGTTTCCTAAAGTTATATGATACTTTCTGGTAATATAATTCGCAATGGTTTTTCCTAATCTTTTACGGAAGTTGTTAGTATTGATATCTTCTGGGGCAATTCAGTCAATGTAAACATTAGATTCCGTTACCGATTTTGTAAGTTGTCCGCCGCTGTTCAATCTAAAAGATTTTTGAGTCTCTCGGAATCGAAAAAAAAATTAACTGGTTTTGAAAATTAGAATGAATAAAAATCTTGTGTCAGTTAGTCTATGGATGATTCTTGAAGATTGAATACTATATAATTTTGTAGAGAAGATAGAACAGATTGACCATCAGATAAAATCAGTAAGACGTTGCCGTTTGTGCTCTACTAACGTACATGAGAAGAGAACAAGATCATTTTGCACAGCTTTCAATTTCCCATTAGGTGTTTGTTGATCCCTGTTTTCTGAGTTTTTATAGAAAGTAATACACATAAATTCTTTAATTTTTGAATACAAAATACATGTAACATGTGATTTTTTTTGTACATTTTAGTATTTTCATATTATATTTTAAATATCGTACAATGTTATATAAAAAATAAATGCAAAGCATCTTACCTTTGAATATCTCCCAGTGGGTGATGAAAACATAGTCCCACTCCCGAAAAAAATTGTCCAAAAATCAAATAAATTTAGGTAATAAACTGAATGAATTTCATTTTATGTGAATCAGTTTCAATCCCAAAAATATTCTAACACAACACTACTAAAAAAAAATAGCCCTAAAAATTTTAATTTATTAATTATTAAATTATTATGGCCCTATTAAATTTTCTGCTTGCATAATTTTAGCAGACTGAAAGGTTCACTAAACATAAGCAACAAACCTCTTAATTTTGAGTCATGGTCAAATGACAAGGTCAGCACCTGAGTCGGCACCTCACTCTCCATATCCTCGCAATTGAAATAACTTTTGGCTTTGACAGATTTAACACGCATCAGATTCACTACAAGTGGAACTGAAACACGTGACTCGACTGAACATTACCGACCGCAAGCTCGTTGCCATGGTCACTAGGCGATCATGACCATATATGTGTAGGTATTAAATTTTTAATAGAATTATTTCTGAATTGATTTATTTATTTCACTTCACATTTCAATACAAATTATTCAGTTTTAAGTTATTTGTTTTAAATGGATTAAAGCAGATGGTATAAACAAGCAAAAAACCGGTGGAATAGTCATATATTTTAAGACTTTACTGATATCAGTATAATTCGCCACTCAAATTCAAGAATGTTAGATTTAGATTGTTGATTAGAGATGGCTAATTTCGTTCAATAGATGCTATCTAATATTTTTTGAGGGATTTTAATTGATTCTGTTAATTTATATGGACGTCATTTTTATACTTTATGACATTTTAATTGTTTTTCTTCACTGGTTTTTGCTGGATTTGACAATATTTTAGTCAAGGGGCAAGCATTTTTGTATAGTAATTTGGAATCCCCAGTATCACCACAGGAATAATTGAAAGTATTTTATATTTTTAATTTTAAATATTAAGCATAATTAAATAAGATCATGGTACTTTCTTATTATTCCGTCAGCCAATTTCTTCAAATCAAAAGACGCCGCCAAATGCTGCGTTGTGATATACAGCCAATAGTGGAAAACCATCCCCGTGCATGTTTGGAAACAATACTAATGATGACAGCATTCGGAGATATCTTTTGAATTGGCGACGTCTTTTTATTTGGTGAAATTGGTCGACTTTATAATACGTAAGTACCGAGACTGTTTTTAAATCAGAAATATGTGAAATGTTTATAAGTTCGCTTCAGTTCAGTATCAGCGATAGGTAAGAATTAGTATCCAAAGTTAGAATAATGCCTGAAGATGTGTTTAAGTTTTTAAAGAATTTTTAAAAAATTAAATATACACTATCAAAGTATGATTACAAAAGAAAAACAAAAGTTGTATAAAAGTATTTTAAGATCAGTATTAACTTATGAATGTGAAAGTTGGTCCATGTTTCGAGCAGATGAGAGCATGATAAGTATCTACGAAAGGAAGATTTTAAGATTTATTTTTGGAGGAATTCAGGAAAATGGAACGTGGTGAAGAAGATCAAATTTCTAGCTCTATCAATTATATAAAGAATCTGACCATAATTAAATTCATCAAAATACTACAAATTAAATGGGCAGGTCACGTTGTCAGAATGGACGAATACCGCACCACTAAAAAAGTCTTCAATGCCCAACCAATTGGCATTTTTTCTCAATTTGGCATTCTTTTTGCCATGTTTGAACATCAAATAGTTTTAATATTTCAAGAAATTGCAATTAACTTTTTTTCAGTACTTACGTTTTATACCGTTGACCAGTTTGGTCAAATAAAAAAATGTCGCCAATTCGAAAACCGTCGCCAAATGCTGTCACCGTATGCGTGAAAAAGGTAATTGTGTTTGTGTGTATGCTCTAATTTAGAGGATTTTAAAACACGCAATTACACAAACTAAGTTAATAGTTATACTTTAATAGAAAAAATTAGCACACATTTAAAGGTAAATATTTAATTATTGTACTTTTCATTTTATTTAGTAGATTAGAATAATGTATTTTTTTAGTATTGTAATTTTTTTCAACGTGTAACTTTTTTCACTACTAATACAAATTATTGCCAATAAAAATATGCGCAAAGTTATTGTAGTAAATTATTCTGTTATAAAAGCATGTTCAAAAGCAGTGATTCCCAAAGTGGTTTATATAGACCCCCAGGGGTCTATGACGACCTGCAAGGGGTCCACGTCAGCACAAAAATAATTTGGGAGTCCATGAGGTGTAAATGGGGGTCTATGATAGTGGCTCTTATTATATAAACTAGATCGCGACTTTAAATTTAAAAGGAAATTTAATCAAGTAGAAAAAAAATTTTACCTGTTTAACAGATATATTTACTAAATTTAATAGGGTTAATTTGCACTTACAAGGTGACAGCATAAATTTTATTAAAACAAGAGCCATTTCATTATTTATTTCCGGAGTTAAGCTAAAGAAGTATAATACCGGAGGCCCTGAATTCTCTCTGTATGTCACACACAATCTGTCAGGACGTTTTAACCTATGTTCAACATTCAAATGCCTTGTTTCAGATTTTGAAACCAGGTTTTAGAATGCTTTGACTATGGTTATACCACTGTAGGCAATGAATTCATATGATCATATTGAAAAAAAATGTCACATTACAATAGGAACTGATCATACTAAGCACCAACGTAGATCTTAAAGTTTGGAAATGGATATCAACAATTTTGGCTTTAAAAAGGCAAACCTATTATTTGTCCCGAATTATGGAATACTGTGAGGACATTTTTAATCGCTTTTTCTACTGAAAAAAAGATTCAGCACGTTTATCAATCTCCAAAACAAAAAAAGAAAGATAGAAAAAGTGGACACTACTAATAGAGAAGATTTAAGAATACCCCTGACAATATTGATACCAAATGTTGAAAATTGTTTATTGTAGCGCCAGATTCATCCATCCGCTTAAAATCATTCGATTGTTGTTCATTTTATTTAACAGTTAATTTATGTATTAATTAACTTTTAATTTATTCAACTAACATGTGCTTTTTAAATTTTAATCACTATACTTCATTACAGTTAGAAATTTAATTTATTTAAAATAGTAGTAACAACATTCAAAAGACATTTAAGTTCATAAATTTGCAAAAATTTAATACTATTTAAGCAGGGGGTCTACCCTAAACTGAAAAACATGGCAAGGGGTCTGTGAGACAAAAAAGTTTGGGAACCTCTGTTCTAAAGCAACAAAAAAATTTTTAAAACGTGTTAAATATTTCCGATCAAATTTCCATACGTAATTTGTAAGTAGTAAGTAAATTCTGAACAATATAATTTATTCGGAAATTCAGTTGTTAGTACATGAAATATAGGTACTGCTCTTCTCTCTCTCTTAGTTTCTGAAATAAAAGAAAATATTACACATTTCCTTGAATAATTCAATTTTTCAAGCTGTGTTTTGTAAAATTTTGAGCATTTATTCAATTTTCTATAGCATAAATTCGAGAGCTCGGAATGTGTGCAAAACAGTCAAATTTTAAAATACGACAGAAAAATCCCGAAGGAAAACAAACTTACAAATCCAGTTTTCGACGACTACCTTCGAGAATTGAATAAAAAACAGGAATAAAAATAAAATAGTATTTACTTACCTGTATATACACTGCATTGATTAGAAAAATTTTTAGTAAAAAAATATTTATATTTACTTGCCCCGTAGAGTCTTAACACAAAATGAGATTTATTTTTATTATTTATTTTTCTTGCTTCAATTTTCACCTTCCATTTCCGGCACTTTATTTGAATTATATAATTTATAAATGAATAAAAAAAAGCAAAAATAAAATAAAATAAAAAATTGAAAAAAAGGATTAATAATATTATTTTATATATTTTTATTTTTTTAAACAGTGTTTTGTCCATGTTTTAAAAGAAGCTCACACATTTCTAAGAATACCTTGAAAAATTCTTTCCGAGTAAAAAGAAACGATGAATTATTCAATTTTTTTCCCTAAAAATATCTGTATATAGGGGGGGGGGGGAGGAACAGAAATTCAAAATCTTTTTTCAAAGATATTCATTCTTCACTTTTTGGAATTTGGAATTTGACCACACTTTTAACAAAAACGAAAAAAAAGAAGAAAAAAATCTTTTGGTGTGTTATAAAGATTGAATTACTAATTTTTTTTTTTATCTTTTGGTAATGTAAAAATAGATTTTCAAAGAATTTTTCAATGGTTTTGAAGAATACTTTTTAACCACTAAATAAAATCCATTACCTTGAATATTTTTAATATCTATTTCAATTTCTGAAGAATTTTGATGTTAGTTTATTTTATAATTTAATTTTTGTTTTGATTTAAATTACTAAAGAGAGATTCTCATTTGAGAAACATTATTCTTCGCATAAAATTAATATCATACATTTGCAAGCTTTTCCTTTTTTAATTCTTCATTGGAAAAGGGAAAAGATATTTATATCTCGAATTTGTGTGTCAAATCATTGTACTATTATTCTCATTTATTGTGGAAAGGAAACTGTCCATAATTGTCTATTATATAAGCACTTGTATTTATTATATATAATACTTTTAATATATAATATTGTACTCTAATTCAGTACTTCAAATAACTCTAATTTTTTAATTACTTACTTTATTTGCTGATATATCGTTTGTTGTTAGTTATACTGCTTAAGTTGGCATCTTTTGTAAGTATTCGAAATATTATTTTTCTGTTGCAGAAAAGAATTATAATGCATAATCGACTCTGGTTGAACTTAATTTGAGTTTAATTTTTGTACTTTTTCGAGGTATTGTAATTCATTTGGAGATCTTTTTG
Organism: Trichonephila clavata; assembly: GCA_019973975.1. Lineage (NCBI taxonomy): Eukaryota > Metazoa > Arthropoda > Arachnida > Araneae > Nephilidae > Trichonephila > Trichonephila clavata. Next base: position 15,574 of record BMAO01027336.1, read on the forward strand.
ATCGATTATGGAATTAACTTTGGCTACTATTATTTACATCATGCTTTCGATACATGATGCATATTAGATTCACCTTCTTTAAAATTTTCTTAGTTGTCTTTTATGGAATAAGTAAGTAGTTTTTATTTAATATTTTTAACTGATATAATTGTACCATTTCTTAATAAATGAGCAACAATATATTCTCTCACTATCTAGAAACAGGTTAGCTATTATTAGCTAAAAAATGCAGAAGAAATTTGTACTTTAAATTAAGAAAATGAACACTGAACATTATTTTGCTTTTGAAATAGCTTATTGAAATTGTCTTACTTTTTATTTGAATTTATTGTTCATATATAAATTTAGTCTGCTGTATAATATAGTTGATTCTTGAGTGATTTTTTAAGTAAGAGTTTCTTTTACTATTTATTATATAAGCAACATAGTTTTAGGAAAGTGAAAAGAATTTTAATCATTCATAAAAAATTATCCTGCATATTTATTATTACAAATGTATTACGTAGAATGTACACTAACAAATTCTTAAAAGTTTCAGTACTGCATACAAACTTTTCAATATCTTCTCCGAGCTACTTTCTCGTCTAAAAATAGTTTCGATTGCTTTTATGATAAAAATTAAGACAATTATCGAAAGATGAAGTTTGAAAGTGTCTTTATTACTGTTCACTTCATCTCAAATCGACCAATCCGAGTCAGCAAAAAGACTCAGCTTCGAAACGGAATTAAATTGATTCATTCTACTTTCTAAAAGTGGTTTCCCGAGACCCTCCGGATTTCCATTGTTGGAATCAGGAAAAGGATTTTTTTTCTACTTCTTAATGTGACTTCAATCTGAAAAGCGGTTTGGTCGTTTTAAAATGCCCTCTGTAGGAAATGTACCGAATAGAATATTGATTAATTGAGTTTGACAGTTAAGCCTAATTAGAATGGCTCCTGCTTTTCGAGAGATTTAATTTAAACGGCTAAAGGAATGTAGGAATCTTGAGATGCATACCAATTAGTGTGTTGTTTTCCAGATCCTTTATTTCATTTCTATTTAGAAATTTCTTTTTATTTCACTGCTACATCAATCTAATTCGAATTGTTTGGTTTTAAAATTTTATTTCCAAATAATGATCTTTTTTTGTTAAATTCGTTATTATTTATTCCAATTTATACGAACGTGAAGGAAATTTAAATGAATTCGCTTTATAATTAATCGTTTTCAGTTAAAATAAATGGTAGGAATTAATGACTTTAATGTTGTGAAATGAGCATATATATATATATTTTAGCATTTTTTATGAAATTCTTTTATATCGTCAATAGGTTTTTCTTTTGATAACTTTTTTGATGTTTTATTTTATATTCTGCATAAATTAATAAATCGATTATTTTTATTTGCGATTTTGTTAAATATACTGTGAAAGGATTAGTAAATAAATAATTTGATTTCCTGTGATGTGTATTAAGTTTACTATTAAATAGCTTTCTCATAACGATCTTTAAAAATATTTTCTTTTCTGTTTTTTTATTTTAATTAGTTGAAAATAATTTTTTGAAATTATGATTTTAAGAACATGTTTTGGTATAATCATGCATAGATTTTTATTAAAATTTTTTCTCCGGTACTTTTTAAAAAATATATTGCTTTAATTTCCTTTATACTAAATTACACAAAGGTCAATAATCACAATAAGATATTTCAGAGATGAAATAATTATCTAAAAATTTAGTTCTAAAATTGTAGCAATATACCATTTTTTTATGTTGTTTACTTGGAAATATTTATTTCAAAGTATTATTTAAAAAGACATTATTTTCCCCTTGAAAAATGTATTGAATTTAAAAACAATTTAAAAAAGGTAAAAATAATTATTTTTCTTATTCTTACGTTTTAAAAATTTGATTCTAGTGGGAAAATTAAAACGGAAGTATTTTCTCGTAAATTCTCTCCAAAAACAAATCTATTTCTTTAATCTGAATTATGATGACTGCAGCTCAATGGGGTCGATTCATCCCTAGAGGGCGCTGCGATCGTGGCCATCATCACGTGATTAACAATGTGCTATCATGTAAACAAATAACAGCTAATGGTATGACACTTGTGATTGCGCGCTAACTTTCAAATTTGTAAATATTATTATTTTATATTCTTAAAAATATTTAAAGTACTAAAAAGAATTTAAATATATTTTCTACTATTTAAGTTTAAGAAAAGGGACCAAATATATGTAATTTTAGTTTGTATTAGATTTAAGTTTAGTTTATACTTCCATCCTTTGGCTTCGAATTTTTGTATATTTATAGGCTTAGTAATTATTTTTTATAAGTACCCACCACTTTATCATTTAAATAATTCTGCAGTGCTCTATTGAACAAATTGCTTCTGGAATTGGGAGAAATCTATTACTGTCACAAATTATGTTGTAAGCGAATTTTTCCGAGAAAAATGCGTGCAGCTGTTAATAGGGAGTGGCTCGCCAAAACAAAGAATTGTTTTGACTACTGAGCCAGAATTATTAGTTAATACTTCGGCTGTAGTGTGTGAATATAGGAAGAGATACTGCTAATGAGTAGGATCGACCTAACAATAAAATTTTTACATTCTAAAATGTGTCACGTTTCAGAGCAGATGGATATATACATTCGTTTGGAAAGGTATTTATTAATAAATTTGTGACATTAATTGTATTCTTTTATATATAAACTTCTTGTAATTATGAAAAAATAGCCTGTGAATTCCACTGTTATTTTCTAAAATTTATATTAAGTTTCCTTTTTGCTGTTCTTGAAAATCCATTTTAGTATTATTGTTTGGATATCAAAGTTTTTAATGTTAATTATTTTTTTATTTTTTAAAATTGTATGGAAATATTCGTTTGGTTTACATCTATTGGATAATTTATATGCAATTCAATAACTCATAAGAAATAATTTATACTAAAGAATAATTCAATAAAGTTAATCATTATTTCTAAAAATTATGTATTAATATGATTCCCTTAATAGCGTAAGTGTTTTCTTTTTTAAACTTTCAAGACAGTTTAAAGAGAAATTTCTAAAAGAAATTTCAAACCTTTGTAAATGATAATTACTAAGTAAAGCCAGACAATCAAAGCTGGCTAATGTGTTATTTCATTACAGAATCATCATATATTTCAAAAGATCTTACTATGTCTTTGGAATTTTTATAGAACAGTTGTTTAAAAAATTAGTATACAATAACAATGTTTCAATTTTATGTATCCATATTAATGCAAATAAAGATTGAAACTGACAAAAAAAATTCTCTTTTGGAATACATCTTAGAAAAATTTTTTTCACATGAGTACATAATGAAGTAATGTCACCGATAGTCTTTCAATAGAATATGAAAAATGTATTTTTTAAATTGCAATGAATTTCTTTGTTAAACAAAAAAAATTTCACATGCTTCACTTGTATTATAATCATGTAATATTAAAATTAAATGTTCATAAATGATGCATGTTAAATAATTGTAATTACTAAAATAAACTAGCTAACAAAAATTTTGTATGCTCCTATATGTAAAAATTTTCACGAAAATAATTTAGCACGTTTCAAACAATTTCTAAAATTTTTCCCATATTTTAATATAATTCATTTTTTTGTCCAAGGAGACAATTTATAAAAAAAAATTCAAACATTTGTAGGTGATAATTACTAAGACTAAAATTGCTAAATATTAGTATTTTATAACATATTTTTAAAAACTTCACAATGTATTGGTATAAATCATACTATTTTAAGGCCTCACAATGCCCTAAACATTAAAAAAAAACAATTTTTTGACACTTTCTTGTGGCCCATACCATTGAGAAGCTTGCCACCAAATTATATTATTAAAGATTAAAATCATTATTAAACATCAACAAGTTACCAAAGTTTATCATGAATAAGCAGAGTTCCATTCTAATCAAAATAAGATTCTACTTCTTATAAGCAAGATAATTAACTAATTATATCATTAGTTTACAAGGAAAATCCTAAATTTCAAGAAACTTTTCAGTTTCCCAAATTATTCTTGAGCAAAATATTAAATTACTTCAAAGTTTTTCAAAGAAATGCTAAATCAGTACTCATACCATTCCAAAATTAGGAACTTATGTATTAAACTGCCAAATAATTTTGCCAAGCAAAAACACATCAAGAACTTAAAAAAATTATGTTATTATTATTACTGTGTTCAAACATGAGCAGGAACAGCTCCAGTTATTGGCTGTATAATGCAACAACATCTCACTGAATCAAATGTCTATACATAAAGCCAGATTTGGTTTCATGATCCTAATTCTCAATAAATATATAATTGATCCAAGTACTCTTCTTGGGTCAATATTTGTAAGTAACTCAATGCGAAAAATTTATTCAGGACTTATAAGCAGGATAATATCAATATTCATGAGTCTTTTAGACTTTTATATTTATGTAAAAATAAATCGATATAAAGCACAAATCTAATCAATAATGATAAATCTTCTACAAATTGTGCAAATACCTATAAATGCTTATTTGTAATACATAGTAAAAAAAAATTGTACAAGTGTGTGATAGGTTTATACCACAGTCAAACTCCGAAAAACAAATGTTGTGCTAATAGATACCACACAAATATATTACAATTATTTATTTATTTATTTTGTAAAAGAATTAGGGATTCAAAAATGACTTTATTTTGATCATGTAAGAGTGAGCAGGAATTTTATATTCCATAAATGGACATAAACATATTCTATTATACACAGATTTTAATTAAAATTTTTTAATTCCTTAATTTATTATATTTGGAAATCAATTCTCGATCAATCATATCTTTTACCTAAAATAGCACAGCGAGTAAGGACTTTCAAAATGTTGCATAATTTTTTTACATGTAATTTTACAAATGGTAAATGATAATTTTGTTTAAAAATGGTACTTGATTAATCATCAAGTATAAACATTAAAGAAGCTGTAGTAAATTAAAGTATTTTTCCATTTCTATAGTGAATGGTTCTCAAAAATGTTTCTTTTCCCCTGTAATATTCTAAAATTATTAAAAACAATAAGTTTTTGATTTATATGTATGTATACCTGTTTTTGATACAACATGTATGGTTACATATCAGATTTTTGCATCCTAATTTTTTAGATAATTAAATACTGAAGTATCTCTGTTAACTACTGTGAAGATGTGTAAAATTTAGATTAACTAAACATATGTTCTATTGTTTGTGTGTTGGACACACTGTCCTTAATTTTACCAAAAACATATCAATCACTTGCAAAATATTATTTTGGGGGGACATTAAGGTATTTTCAATATTTAAAACATTGAATACACTAAAAAATCTCTTGCAATGAAACCCTCTGTTAAGGTTTTCATATGCAAATCACTTAATGTTATTTGCAATGCATTTATTTTTCTGTACAATATTCTTCTGCTTCTATTCTGTTTTGTGAAAGGCAAGCTTATCTAGGAAGGAATGGAAAGTGCTGGACTTAATAAGAATGTAACGTTTGCTATCCCTGTATTAAAAGAATGTTTTTAAAATTTTTTTACATAATTATGCATGTATATGTAACTACTCATGAATTTAAAGCTTATAAAAATGTAAAATAAAAATAACGTGAAATTTAAAATGTCAGTTGTAGTATAGTAAAATTGATAATTAGAAATTTTCTTTTATCGTAATTGTTTTTTTAATATTAGGAAAAGTTAATGCAATCAGTATTTTAAGAATATAGATAGATACGTGCTTCTCAATTTCTATATGATCTAGCTCTTCAGTATCGAACTGATTTATTCCCTGATTTTTGGAAAAATAGTGGAATATGAATCTCACAAATTATTAAAATATATTGTATGTTCTTCACCATACAGCATTATACATTTATGGATGCATATTTTTTAAAGTACATATGAACTTCATTAATTTACTTGTATTTGTAAGTGTATTGTTCTGAAAATTACAAAACAATGACTTTGCTGAGCCAGTTCAGTTTCAAAATCTTATCTATCATGCTTGTTAAATTAGTGAAAATAGTTATATAAAGAGAAAAAAGAGGAAAAAAATGTAGATGAGTTCAACTGCATACTTATTCATCAGTTAGAAAATTAGAACAGGTCCCAGAAGTAGAACCCTGGTTTGTTTTTTCGTGTCTGCAAAATTGAAATGCTTTGAAGTCGACACATTTATCAACATACAGTACAATAAAATTTCAAATGACTGCAACATAGAAAATGCATAGATATATATTAACATTATATACACAGTTAGGAAATAAAATGAACAAAGTTATGATGATATTTCTATAAATTAAAAAGTATTTTGTATTGCTACTAAATGGATGGCAAAATTTAAGAGTGAGATTTTATTCCAATAAAATTTAACAGAACAAATTTCTTTATTAAGACAGTTCAGTTTCAAATTTTTGTCTGTAGTGCTTGTAAAATTGTCGAAAATAATCTTAAAATAACAAAAACAAGTATTATAAAAAAATAAGTCAATTCCTTCTTAGGTAAGAAAATTTTATTTTAGTTACTTTTTATCAAATAATTATAGTTAATATAAATATGTGTATACATATGAAGAATCACAACATTAAGTGACAATTAATTTTTATTAATTATCATTAAAGTATTGCAATGCTATCCAAAACAAATGTGTTTCAAATTTCAGTTCAACTGAATGTTTTAAAATGTGAGAAAAAACCTTTTTAATTTTGGACACAAGTCGCCAAAATGGTCACTATGTCGCCAAAAATGATGCCAACATGGATGTATTTATAATTATAAGAATAATTACTTTTAATCAATTAATTTTTATTAATTAAATTCTGTATTGTCAACCAAAATAATCATGTATATAAAATTTTAGCTCAATCGAGGGCTTTAAAATGTATTTTACTAACGATTGAAAATTTGAACATAAATAAATATTGAGAAAGTGTGAACTAATAGTAGGAATTGAAAAAAAAACGTAGGTAATCAACTACATACTTAACAAATACAGAGCATTCAGAATAGATCACAGAAGTGGTACCCTGATCTGTGTATGTTTGCAAAATTAAAATTCTTCGAATTCGAAATGCTCAGAAAATATTTCAGACTCTTTTTAAAACTTTAAAAATCGTCAGCGTATTTGATAAAACAAAAAAAAATTATTGAAAATGAAATAATTAAAAAGTACACACATTTCAGTCGAAATTTCTTTTGGAACAACTTCTTTCATTTGTTTTTGATAGTAGATGTAAATACGAAAATTCCGCCAAAATACTCAGTCGAATCAAACACGTGGCTATTTGTTTTGTATATCATCACGTGATTATGACGTCAGGTGTATCGAGTCCATGTTTTTTTTATTTGAAAGTGATTTTAAATATTTTTCCTTTAAAAAGATTT
>BMAO01027337.1:0-27119 GCA_019973975.1 Trichonephila clavata
ATCGCTGTTTATAGTAAGTGCTGATCTCATCCGATTACTATCTAATCACTGGCTTGGGTAAAAGCATTTCTCTGACGAAGAGGAACTTAAAAATGCTGTGTCACATTGTTTTAAATCACAGGTGGCCGCTTTTTATACAGAAGAATTGGTAAAACGGTGGGAGACTATGTTGAAAAATAGAGGAGAGTTGTACTTTGATATGTAAATAAAATTTCCCTCTGCCTAGTTTGTTTTTTACAGCAATTCGGAGGTTACTTTCCGAATTGCCCTCGTATTTAGCATTGTCAACAAGAGTATTCTCTCTATGCCAACAAACCATCTTTCCTGAGACAATGCCCCTTCTGCAGAGAAGAGAATAACAACTAAACTTTCTTTAACTTTGAATATTCGAATAAAGGACAGCCCTATATATAGGCGAGTTTATTATCTCTGAGGCATTTTAGAAATATCACATACATTGTATTGAATTATTAAAATTAGCCGAAAAAGTTGCGAGAAGCGAAAATTCATTTCCAAATTAATCCCGACAAGAACTTCAGTATTACAATAGTTTTTCGACCATTTCAACAAAAATATGTAGATTTCCAATGCATGTCATGATTCTAGTTTAAGAATTCTTTAGAGGAAATATATTTAACCCAAACCTCATTAAAAGTATAGAACCATCTTAAAAAGTTGGTAAAAAGAAAACTATTTTACAGGTGGCTATCAATATGACGAAACATATTAGATTTATAAAGAATTCTTTAATTTTATGGTGCGGGACCGCCTTGTTACATAATACAGCTTGAATTTACCTAGGAATCGATTCATAGAAATGCTGAATAGTGTCTAGAGAATATTGTACCATTCTTCATGGAGATATTGATAAAGTTCTGGGAGAGATGCCGGTGGAGGTATCAATTTCGTGTTGAACACTCTAAAATGGACCATAACGGTTCACTTATATGAAGCAGGGTGACTGTGTGGGCCAAGGTAGATGTTCGACTCATCCTCAAGTTCATAAAACAATGATTGGATAAGTCTTACTGCATTGATAAGTGCGGTATCATCTTGAAAAATTTCATCTCTTGCAGAAAAAAAAAGTTTGCATCATAAGAATGGCCCTGATCAGCTAAATTTCTCTATATTCTTCCAGTAATCTTTCCTTTCAGGGTTACGATTGGACCTGCAGAAACCACGAAACGGCTGCCCATATCATGACATAATCACCTCCATGCTTTCATTGGAAGGAGACAATTACGATCATACGCTTGTTTAGGTGTCTACCAAACGTGAACCCATCCTGTTGTAAGGGAAAGTGTGAAAGACGATTCACCAACTATGTTATTTTCTTCCACCTATCAATCGACCAGGTTTTGTGAGTGTGACATCATTGCAGACGACGTTTGGCATTAGTATCTGTGACAAGTTGCTTGGAAATTGCTGCTCTGCTGTAAGAGTTCTGTTTATGAAAGAGCATTTAACTGTAATCGTTGGCACAGTAGAATCCTTCTGCTTGAACTTTGCTGTCACTTTTGTTGCAGTTGTTCATTTTTCAGATATTAGAATCCCCTTCAATACCGGTTGGTCTCTTCCATTGAGTTTCTTTTTCCATCCGCCATTTTGCTGTGCCGAGCTTGTCTTGCCGCGCTTTGTGTATGCTGCCATGACTTTAGACACCGTACATCTAGAAACGTCTAAAAGTTGGGATGCTTCGGTCACATTTGCTCCAGCTGGACGGGCTTCTACAATTTGGACTCTTAAAATCTAAAAGGTTCGACATTTTACGTTTTTTAAAATATTCCAAGTTTTACAGAACTTTAACAAAGCTACCACATACTACCAGAATACATACAATTCTATTTATTAAAAAAAACTGATGGCTATTATTGGCTATGCAGAGTTTGGGCGTTATTTATGGGACCCCATGTATATGATAGCAAAGTCACAAAATACAGTAGTAATATTGGAGTTCTTTTCTATCAGAAAAAAATTTCCTGCTCTATTTTTTAACATGACGCTAAAACGGACCAAATAAGGCTCATGAATGCCAGCTATGATGAACTTAAAATCCTCACGCAGGTATGGAGTGGAAGAGGAGAAACGCGATGGTTAACTAGGTATCGTCCTCATCACTTGCCAGTATTTTATGATAAGGAGACCGATAGCTCTCACATATAATTTTAAATTCAATAATCAATCAGTCATCAGCAAATCTGAAATGCGTAAAATTTCTAGAATTAAGCTTTTATATATATATATATAGAATATTAATAAGTTTTACACCCTAATTCAGCGCTTCTCAAACTGTGGGGTGTGCTGAAGGGGCGTAATAATCTTAGGAGGGTGCGCGAGCATATTGAAAAGTCGAAAACAAAAGACTATTTTAAAAAAATAATTAATTTGTTGAAATTAAACAAACAAAATACATTCTGACATAATAAAAAATTAAAAAAAACATTTACGTTATATAATACAATTATAAATGTATCAGTACTGTACAATGTATTTGATAATTAATTTAACAATACCAAGTTAAGAATAAGTTTAATAATTACCTGTGACCCCACGGGCTTGTCATATATATATACTTAAAAGAATATGTAAAAATTAACACTTACCTTGATAATTTACCGTTTATAATTAATCCCTTAACTGCCGAATAAAATTAACGCGATTCGCTCCCCAATGCTATCGTTTTGCACGTATGCAAGCGCATCTGATGTATTGGGGGAGGGGAAAAGGAATAATAAGTAAATCCTCTGAAATAAGGAATCCTTCGCAAACACTGGTGGCCGCGGTAGCCTAGTGGTCAAGGTATTGGATCGTGGCTGGCTTGTCACGAGTTCGAGCCCAGTACCACTAAAAACCCGCCGTATAGGGGACGATGCACGTTAAATCTGTCAAGAGATGAAACGTCCTCCCGTTGGTGGGGTGTGGTAGTTAGGAGAAGGGATGCCAGCTCAGGTGTCGTCCTCGTCACTTGACCATGATTCAAAATTACGAGGTGCGTCGCCAAAAGCCCTCGTGTAGCTGAACAGTGCGACATTAACCATTAACATCACTCACTCATTTGCAAACACTGTAAAGTAATTTTATTGCATTCAAAGCCTTCGAGATAATTTTATGGATAGCAGTGAACAGAAAAGATGGTTTCAGAAAGACGTATATATACGTCCGGGTCAATTTTAACACTGCCTGAGCTAGAGGTTTATAGCACTTAAGAAGTAAAAGTCGTATTGAAGCTTTAGCGTCAGAGCTTCGTACTATCGAACTTACAGAAATAGTTAATGTTATCTTTTTCGAACAGAATACATTGTTATTGTACGGAGGGGGCTGCGATGAAAATTATGATTGAATATCGGGTCGCAAGCATTGAAAGTTTGAGAAGCACTGCCTTAATTAGATTAAAATATTCTTATGCGACCACTTCCAAAAAAAGGGAGTAATCATCTACATGGTTTACCTTATTTCTATAGAATGTTTTAAAATGAATACAATGCATAGAAGAATGCAATTTTATTGAAAAAAATATTTTCACAGACGCTTTATATCTTTTTAAAGCAAAAATAACCAGGAACATTTTTCGAATCATACATTGTTTCACGTTACGTGTTACGAATTTGATACTGATTATTTCATTTTTTTAAAGAAAAAGATAAACAAAAATATATTTGTATTGCAAATAAATTAAGGTATTATGTCGATAAAAGTGAGCAAGTATATATTCAAAAGCATTTTAAACGCAAACTCACCTCTATCAAGTCACAGTAAGAAGAGCAGCGACAGCTTCAAGACAAAAATCAATATCATTATGTTGCAGACATGTCTGAGAAGAAAATTTCAAGGGAGTTGAAGGAACTAATTTACTACACTGTCTGAAACTTGCATAAATTTTCAAAGAATTAAGTAAAACCAATGACTGAACACAAAACGCATAATCCTTCTAAATGGTGTCTGATATCTTAAGAGAAGTGTGTAAGTACTCAAAAAATAAGTTTCCGTTGTATATCGACAATCATGCACGAAAAATGATTGTATACAGACAATCAAAAGACCTGTTTTATAATAATAAAATTTTAAAAATGTTTCATATACTCTCTTTTATGGTGTTTTAATTCTTTACGATTCACACAATTTTTTTTTAATTGAATGATTCTCATAATTTTTGGTTGCCTCCTATGCATGATGTAAAACAGATTTTGTGCTCAAAATTTCATAAAAAAGCTAACCAATTAATTTTTAAGGGAACAACTTTAAACTTATGAAGTGATTTTAAAATGCTATTCCTCCTACAAAAATTAACGCATTATACATGAAATTTAAATTACAAGCACGTCAAACTATGTATAAAAAAATTGGTATGGGTTTTGAGATAACATGATTGGTATTCGTACAATACTTCTTTTTGTGAATGCTGATAGAAAATTCCTTAAAAAAAATATGTAAATTCTAAATTCAATTATTTTTTAAAAAAGAGGTATTGCTTTAATTGAAAAATGCACATCATATTCTATTCTATGTACTATTAGCAACAAGTGAAAAAGAGTTCCAAGTATTAGACACATTAGAAAAAAAGCCTTAGCAAATTAATTGAAGACAAACTAATTATTTTATCTTTCCGAGATAAGTCAGTTTAAAGTTTTGATTTGCCATTGGGATGTGAATAAAAACAAACGTAAAAGTTATCACAATTCTGCGTCTTTTAAACTTAGAGCTTTCAAATTTTATGAGTTTGTAGAAAAGTATATGAAAAATAATTTAGTGTAAAAAATTAGATTTGATTTTTTGACCGATTTTTGTCAATCAGATCGTACTGTGTCCCCTTAAAATTAAATAAACAATTTAATTTAAGTTTTAATCACATTGGTGCTTATACAATTTAAAATTTTTTTTTAGCCTGTCAAAAACTCTGCAGCTCTATATAATAATAATAATAATACAGAATCATTAAGAAGGAAACATTTAGAAGCAAACAACATTAAAATTTTTTAAATTAAAGAAGTTATAATTAGTTATATAGCAATCAAAGATAATTGTGTTATTATTTTTTTCAAAATTGAGTAAGTTTCAATATAAATACTGATGCTTTTTTAACCTTTTTTTTTAGCATTGTAAATTACTTAAAAAAGAAATAATTAAACAGGTGCTCATCTTAAACTTAATAACGCAAACAATAATAAAAGGTTATTCGAAAACGATATTTTATCATTTATATAGTACCATTTTTATTTTGAAAAGAATATATTCTACAGGCAATAATCATGGGAAATATTATTTTGCTTCATGTGTTCATTTTAGAATTTTTCACATTTTATTTTTGAAAAATATTTCAAAAATAAAAGTATTTAAAACTATATTTAGCAATAAAACTATTACTGAAAAAATAATAAAATTTTATCTTTAAACTCTGGCGCCATTGCTTGCGAATCGATTGCGAGCGATTTTTTCCCATTCTATTATAAATAAAACAAATTAATCATTAGTTTTTTTCAAATATATTTGATCCTTTCATTTTGAATTCTGTATTTATATGTTCATTATTGATAGCTAAATTCGGAATTTTACACTAAAATATTAAAAAATGATTCACTTCATTATATCTATTTTTATTTCATGGATTTTAATATATACAAAATAGCTTTTTTATTTTGGAATCACTGCAAGAAATTACTTGGTAAAATATTTGCCAGAAATACACTTTATAACAAGAAGAAAAAAAAAAAACGATATACCAAGAAGGAGTTACCCGATTGTAAAGAAGTTTTATATGCAATGACATTTGTACCGAATATGGAAATGATTAAAATTTGATGTCCAATGAAGGAATAGTGGAGCTACAGCGCATCGAAATGCGCACTCAGCAGGTGTCTATAAGAAGCGATTCCCAATCTGATGGTCAAAATTTCTGTTGCATTGCGATCTAGGATAACTTTCAAAGACTGAAAAAATGCGTCACCGCAGGATTTGAGCTCATTACAGCAACTTTCAGAGTTTGAAAGAGGTCGTATCATTGGATTGAAAGAGGCATGTTGGGCAAATCGGAAAATCGCTCGTCATAAGGGTCGAAGCGATGCGGCCATTAGAAGATGTTGGAAAGAATGGGTGGGCAATGGCAAATTTCAGCGTCATGAATGGTAGTGGTCGACCTAGAACCACAGCAGATCGGAAGGACAGATTGATTGTCAAATCAGCTGTCACAGCGCCTGATTCATCGTTATCAACCATCTGACGTGCGACCCGCACACGAGAGTGTCCACCATGACCATTCACAGACGGCTGATAGAGCGAAATTTACACTCGTACCGATCGCTAGGCCACTTGCCACTCACGTCTGCACACTGTCGATCCAGATTACAGTCGCGCTTGGCTAGATCAGGTTGGAATCATGCTATCTGGGGATGTATAATATTTAGCGACGAATTCTGCTTCCAGCTGTGTCCTGTCGATCATCGAAGATGTGTTTGGAAACGCCCAGGCAGTGTGTACATCCCGCTTTCCCTATTGCTCGCCACACAGGCCCTCAACCAAGAGCTATAGTCTGGGGTGCCATTTCTTTTGACAGACCCTTTGGTCGCCATTAGAAGCACACTTACAGCACAGCGGTACGTCGACGGTATTCTGAGAACTGTTTTACTACCAGGACTAAAGCCAGGATACTGATAACTTTTGCAGTACCCTGTCCTTATTTTTCAGCAAAGATAATGCCAGACCACATACGGCACGTGTTCCTTTTGAACTGTCTTACAACTAGTCAAACACTTCCTTGGCCAGCCAGATCATCATATCTCTCTCCAATCGAGCATGTCTAGGATATGATGGGAAGGCGACTGCATCTACCAGGGAATGTTGATGACCTGGCCCGACAACTGGAGCAAATTCGGCAAGAAATACCGCAGGAGATCGTCAGGGACCTTTATCACTCTTTGCCACGTCGTGTGGAAGCTAGATGTAGGTCAACATCTTATTGGGCTCGTTATTTTGTAACTATGTAACTGTGAAATAAATTATTCAATTTTTCTGAAATTTTTATCATTTTCTATTTCCTACATAATTTTTCTACCCACCAATTTATGTCGTCTCTATCGGCCAACTCGTTCTTGGTGCGCCGTTTTTTGTTTTGTTATAGAGTGTATATGTTCAAATTTTTTATTATAATTCTGTATTAACTTAATAAAGTATTTGTTAAGAGCTATTACTTTCTTGATCACATAACCCTTATTACACCATGAGAGAGAAGAAATCTCTCAATTATTTCTTGACACCTTAAGCAGTAATTTATTTATTTATTTTTTGTCCAAGATGTTTTGAAAAAGGCACATTTTTGTATTGCATATAACTAAGCATAATACTTAACAGAGTATTTTGTTTTGATTTTCTATTTTAAAGTTCTCACACTACTTTTTATATATAATTGTAGGACACAAAAAAACTCTAAAATGTTGCTTTTTATAAGTACACTCTGCATGATATGGAGAATGTTTCATATATCCTAAAAGAATTTCTCTCAATCTTACAAAAACATTTCATGTTTTTACCTCTTTTTCAAACAGTTGAGGATTTGTATGTGTGTGTATGTGTATATACAGTCAATTCTCGATAATTCCAAACTTCGATAATACGAACCTCTAGATAATTTGAAGCATATGCTCAGTCCTAGAAAAACTCTTGATATTTCGAACTAAAACATTACGTTTGAGTACACTCAATAATTCGAAATACAATCTGTGGCTGGCCAGACTACACAACACGCGATAATTAGAAATTATCTTATAAAATTCTAGACAATTCGAACACTCACTAGCATGCACAGTCCTGTAGCAAACAGGTTGAAGTTTACAAGTTTTGGGTTGTATTGTCTCTGTGTGTCTCCCCTGTAACGTAGCCCCTTTAATGACCATCTGTCTGCTACAACTTCTTAGTGTTTTCAGGTTCATCAGGCGAAAATACACTTTTATTGCTTTCCTTTTTCAAGTGGATAATAGACCAATCGCACCTGTTGTCAGCCATCCATATCTATCGTTTAACACGTGACCTTGCTACACATTCCACTATTGTGAAGAGGAGATGCGTAGGATTGTGCATGAATGTATTCTTTTACAGGGCTTTTAACTTTTGTATAATATTTATATTGTATAATATGTAATTTTAAAAATTTTATACATATGTACAATTGTTGTTTTATTATATAGTTTCAATTTAAATGTGTTAGAAAAAAAATTCTCTTCGAGTATTTTGGGAGTTTTTCCTTACCCTCTTGATAATTCGAAGTTTTTTCATTGGTTCCTCCAACTTCGAACTATCAAGAGTCGACTGTATTATGCACATACATTTTGAAGCATGGTGTAATTGCCATGTAATTGTTTTTATGGTGGTACTGCATCGTCTTACTTTTTCAATGGGGACAGAGAAAATAACGGCTTTTTGTTTATCTTTCCATTTTCATTTTTTCCCAAGCAACAAATTGCACATTTACGTTACCAATCCCTGTTCTTTATCGAATATTTTAAGGAATCTAAAATCCTGCCTTCAATGAAAAATTTTCACCTTCACCTCAAAGAAAATCCGTATGAGAAGTATTTTAATACCATGGAATAAGTGCATCTCTTAAAAACACTAGAAGAATTAAAAATACGCGCAATTCAAAAATAGAAAGAAAATGTCAGTGCCCGTACAACGTACGGACAAATCGGTTGTGGTCATCTTTCAGTTGCCCGCACGATGTACGCTCAAACTTGTTAAGGCGTTAAAAAAGCACATTAAAGTTCTGTATTTTAGCAGAGTTGCTTCCCCTTGTTAAAATATAATATACTAGCTTTTATCTGCGCCTTCGCTCGCGTTGTTGTCTAGTAACAGCAAAACTGAGGTTGTTTGGATTTTGAATTCGTTTGAATTGAAACAGTAGGTCAGTGGGGATAATTGGAATTCGAGATAGATAACACTTTCCCCTTTTCCGACACCTGTTAAAATAGTGGCATTAAGTATATTCTGCCATCAATTTTGTGATCGAAGCCGCGTTCCATTACACAATCGAGGAGCATTGAGGTTTTGCATTAGCATAACAGGTACATTTATTTTTAATTGAAGTTGATAAGAGCGTACACCCGAAAGTTCAAGTGAATTTAAGAGCTCTGTGGGATATGAAGTACTTTGTGTTCTGTATCCATGATTGTATATCCATCGATAAATATTCCTTCATAGCCGTTGCCCTCCCGCTTTGCTGGGTATTTCATGATGTTTTATAAATATATCTGTTTATATATATAAAATATTGATATCTAAGTCCTAGCATTAAGAATTCTATTGTATTGAAAAATATACTTATACCTGTAACTCTCGCCTCTTGATAAAAAAAGGACAGAACTACTAATTTGTATTATCTAATATTCTCTAAAATTGATTTTAGAATGATGTTTACACTTTCGTAAACCTATAACAAAGTGGATTTCCGCAAAACCAATTTTATCTACTCCGTAAAATAAACATGGAAGTCAAATTTCAAATCTAAATATAATACGGTAAAATTTTTACTATCAATACCCGCCCCCCTCCCTCATAATTCCGTTGAGAGTCGTTCTCCCGAAAACCGTTCTTAGCGGATTTCAATTCAACAAAAGAAAAATGTAAACCAAATTCCATTATTATAGTTCTTGTATTTCGAAAAAAGAAATTCTTTGTCAACACCCCCCAGTAACCCCTTGCTCCCCCAGGAGTTGATTCCCGTCAAAAGCATTCTTAGTGGATCCCTATTCAACAAAAAGAACATGCTTAACAAATTTCAAGTACACAGGTCTAACAATTCTAAAACAAGATTTTTTTTCCTATAACTCCCCTTCACCCCTCGCAACCCTCCTTAGGTGTCGATTTTTGTTTTATTCTTTGTTTGAGGAACTCTATTCCATGAAAGGAACATGCCTATCAATTTTCAAGCAGGTAGATCGAATAGTTTAAAAACGGAAATATTTATCTATTACGCCCCTTAATCCCCCGAAATGAAACTTGGGGGTTAACTTTCGCGAGACCCATTTTATAGCGGTTCTGCACTCAACGAAAGAAATCTGCTTACCCAATTTCAAGATTGTACTTTGAGTAGTGTAAAAATGGAAACAATTATTTATAACACCCCTTAACCCCTCCCCTTCGTAGCGCCCCTTGCGGTTCGAATTTCGCAAAAAATCCGTTTTTAGCTGATCTCTACTCCATGAAAGGAACATGTCTAACAAATTTCAAATCTTTAGGTTGGATAGTTCCAGAGATATCGTGATTAGTCAGTCAGTCAGTGAGTCGCTTTTCTCTTTTATATATATAGATTTCTCCCCACACGTCTAAAATTTCAGTGTTGATTTAATTGACTACGTCATATGTGAGAAAATTTTTATAAAATTTCCGTTATTATGCGTAATTTTGAGCCAATTTGGCGGGGTTAAGCAGTTTCGCGTAGGAATACGGGGATAAAATAAGTCCTATGTTATTCTCTGCTGATAATATAGCTTTCCATTGGTGAAAGAATTTGTAAAATCGGTTGAGTGGCTTAGGCGTAAAAGCATAACAAACAAATTGAAATTCGCATTTATAATATTATTAGGATTAGGATAACTATTTAAATGTGACTGAAAAATGTAAATAAAAAACGAGGAAATAAGGATTAAAACTAAACGTAAACTTATACATTTTTTGTTAAACTAATTGCTTTTTGTTTATGAAGCTCTCATTTATTATTTTTAAAAGTGCATCCAAAACAGAGATGATTCCATACTTAATTGAAAAGTGAGATAACTATCATAAAAAAAATTATGACACGTGCCAGCGTATTATCAAGGGCGCGTAACCCTATGCCTCGTGGAGAACATCGGTCGCTAGTAACCAAAACAACGACTTCATTTGCTCAGCTTGGCGTCAATTTGGCATTCATCTTGCCGTTCAGTTGAAGGTTCACCCGTATAGTTTCCGTTCCCATAAGAATACGGAAATAAAATATAGCCTATGTTACTCGCTGATAATGTAGTTTTCTATTGGTGAAAGAATTTTTAAAATCGGTTTAGTGGTTTATACGTGAAAGCGTAACAAACAAACAAGCTTACACACACATTCACATTTATAATATTATTAGGATACAGTAGAACGTCGTTTATCCGAGCGTTTATTATCCGGAGCGTCAAATATCCGGACCAGTTTTTTTTTGTCAACTTCATGTACTGTATATGAATACGTTTTGGAACAGTGCAATGCTCAACAGTTGTTTCGCGTGAGGCCAAAAGTGACGGGAAAACCCAAGGGGAGGGATATTTGGGGAATTTCAATTGTGTGATTTGGTAAGCATCTGTGCGAAATATTAGATCGGTTTGTTTCCATATGAGGGGGTGTATACGGGCTCTTTTGTTGATGTAGAAACCTGGATAGCATGTGATGCAGAAGACTGTGGATTTCAAATGCTAAATAATTACTAGAAAGTGACTTCCGTGGAAGTTGAATCCGACCCTGTCGACTATTAAATGTATGAAGACGAGGACAACAACTACAACGAAAGTAGCAAGGGTCCATCAAATGCTGACGCGTTTTTTGCGTTAGAGACAGCTATGGAGTGGAACGAACAACAATTACAGTGCTATTCAGGAGAATCAGAGACCTTGCAGCGAAAAAACGAAGGTGTACAATGGTACAGCGAAAAATAAGGGATTATTTTTTACAATCAAGGTGAAATTGCGACATTTAGCACCTATTTTGCTTTTTCTTCAAGTACATTTCTCGCATATGATGATTTTCAATATTCGTATAGTACCCGGTTTCATGGACTGCATGGATCGTAATCGGTTTTCGGTTAACCGAACAATTGCGTATCCGAACGGTGTCTGATCCCTGTTGATTCGGATAAGCGACGTTCTACTGTAATTAAAATAATAGCAAATTACTGCTGAAATATATATAATATTTACACCGTGGGTAAATGATCCACATAGGAAGATTAATGTCTTATTAGGAACAGTGAGACACTTGTAAGCTTGTGTATTAAGTCAGCCTAGGGATGTGATGCATTTTATAAGACTTGTTGATTTTCTCAAACTTTTATATTGGT
Organism: Trichonephila clavata; assembly: GCA_019973975.1. Classification (NCBI taxonomy): domain Eukaryota; kingdom Metazoa; phylum Arthropoda; class Arachnida; order Araneae; family Nephilidae; genus Trichonephila; species Trichonephila clavata. Next base: position 12,056 of record BMAO01027337.1, read on the forward strand.
TGAAAAAGATTAAAACAGTTAGATCATATTCTAAAATTGTAGTTATTATATTATTTTATTTGCAATATATCCTCCTTTTAGTAATTAATATTATTTATTACTGAAAGTAGTTCAGTAAACCTTGAAATAAGGAAGATTTAAAAAACTGTCTTTCCGAATCATATTTTGAACAACAAAAAAAAAGAAAAAAAGAGGCAAATTGAAGGGAAATTTAGACTTCAGTTAAGAAAGATAATGTGTGACCCACCCACCCATCTCAGATATATAATATGCATTTCTTATCTGAGGAGTTCAAAATAGTAAAAAATAAAAGAAAAACATGCTATAATTCTCTCTGATATGATCTTTGTATTTAATCTGAAAATGATAGGTAAATACACGTGGCTTAGCGTTGGAAAGTAGAACTTTTAATACTTGACATAAACTTCTGAACGACTTCTATATTCAAAAGCAAAACTGAACTGCTTTCAGCTGTTCCACTTGATGAGTAATACGCGCAGCTGTTTCAACAAAGAAAAGTCACAATAATTAAAAAAAATGGCATCTTTTTTTGCGCAATTTATGAAAGAAAAATTCTCCACAGGTAAAATGCAAAAGCACCAAAAAAGTCGTTGAATAAATATGTTATTTTATTGATAATTTGTATTACATAAATAAGGATTAATAATGTTTGAAACTTAAATATAATGTGACAAATTCAAAATAGATGTTTGATAATTTTGAAGAACCAGTAAAAAAATGTAGAAAACCATAGAAGCAAGTAACCAATTCTAAATTAAGTGCTTTTAGATGTGCTTTGTTCTTGATGAAATATTATTATTGGTGAGTAAAATATTAAATTGAATTGATTCTGTTGGTATTTGTAAATAAAAACCAGTCTGGTCATATTTGCAGAAAAATATAATTCACACACACACATTTTAAAATATAGATATAAAATAATATTTTGCTGTAAAAGGAAGTGCACTGAAATAATCTAAATAGTTTCAATTAATCTCATTTAAAAAATTGTATTTTGTGCAAGCATAAAGTTTTGTCTTTGTGATTAGCGATACTTCTGTTGAAAAAGAATGATCGTATAAATGTGCAAGAAACTTTTACAAAAAAATTCTAATTACTTTTTAAAAATTGTTTAATGTCTAAAACACACATTAATTTAAATTAGAAATTCTCGATATAGTTTTATTCACTTATTTTTACATCAGAATTCTCTATAAACAATAAATGCTAAGCCAGAAATGAATTGTAATGTATTTTTAAAAAAATTTCTCAAGTTTTCATTATTTAATACTTTATAAGTTATTTTAAACTAGACATTATTCCGTTTTATCATCTACGGGGGTATAATATTACCAAGGCAAAAACATGTAAAACTTCTGTTATTATACTATTTTACCCGATGCCACAAATATCCGCCTAGTGCATATGGAGAACGTGCATGCTAAATCAGTGGGTCCGAATGGTGTCGTTATCTATCCTGTTGTACCGAGCAAAATCGCGCTGTCACCTTAATGGGGCTCAAAGCTAAGGCTAACGACAGGCGTAACATATTGTTCATATGTATAGTATTATTTTAAAGTATTAATAAAAAGTACACATATTATACAGTGTAAATGTTATACAGAAGTTAAAAGTCCTGTATTAAAAGAATATATTCAATACATTCATACACAATCCTATTCATCTCTTCTTCACAATAGCGACCATCCTTTTTGAACACATGAATAGCAAGACCACGTGTTAAACGAAAGATATGGACCAGCTGACAACAGTTGCGATTGGTCTATTGTCCATTTGAAGAAGGAAAGCAATAAAAGTGTATTTCCGCCAGAGGAACCAGAAAACACAAAGGAGGGAGAGCAGACAGATGATCATCAAAGGGGCTACGTTACAGGTTGAGACACACAGAGACGATACAACGTAAGACTTGTAAGTTCCAACCTGTTTGCTGCAGCACTGTACATGATAGTGAGTGTTCGAATTGTCGAGAGTTTTATAAGATAATTGCGAATTATCGCGTGTTGTAATCTGTCCTGCCACAGATTTTACTTCGAAATATTGAGTATACCAAAACGTATTGTTTTAGTTCGAAATATCAAGAGTTTTTCTAGGGACTGAGCATATACTTCGAATTATTAAGAGTTTCATATTATCGAAGGTTTGAATTAGCGAAAGTCGACTGTATATGTATGTAATATAAAAATAGATATTCATATTCATAACCTTTAAAGTAAAACTTGCATGATGCATAATGAATGCAATATTTCGTCATCCTTTCCCCTCCAGGCACTAAACCTTCCCTATAGACTTAATACCACCTTTGTCTCGAGGCACAGAACCAGTAGTCCTGGAAAACCCTATAAATCATGGCTTTTGGGGAATTCACCTGTTCGCTATCTCTTCTGACTTTCCCTATTTAAATATCATCGTTCCCCTAAGTCGGGGTTCTTTTGTCTGTTAAAATGCATTGTAACACGTTATAGCAGGGTTATCCCTATAAAGGAAACTCCGTACCTTCAATGAAGATTTTGAATTTCATAGTTGTCGTTACTGGTCGTTGAAATATTACATATATATACAGTGTAGTGTGCCATTAAAGTCCATTGTCACCCCAATGATTTATGAACTGCAAAAGCTATAGTCATGAAAGTGGGGTCTAGGTGTGTGCTATGTGCTATGTGCTATGCAATTAAACTGCTTTCAGAGAGACCTGGCGGATAAATTTGAAGTTAGCTTTTTTATCCCAATAAAGTACGAGTTACATGAAAAAAATCAGTTATGAAGTTGTTCAGTGTCATTGATTTAGCAAAAGAAAACACTTTTCGTATAAAGTAATAGTAAAAATAGAAGGCGCAAAATGCATATTTAAAAACTCCCAAAATTAGAACGCGACATAAATCGGAAGTAATCATAAGCAGAAAATATCTCACTCGTGACGTTACGATTGGTGCAAGTTCATTATGAACTACTTAGGATGCAGCCAACGTTTCTTACCGACATCACATGTACGGATGAGGCATGCTTTGAACATAATACTATGCACAATAATTCATTTCTGGTCGTTAAATAATCATAGATATGCTGTCGAAGTTCTAAATCAAGTTCACTGGTCGATAAATGTCTGATGCGAAATATTCAAAAACAGATTGATTGGCCCGGTATTTTAGGAGGGCAAGTTAATGTGATTCCGATAATTTTCATTACTGAAGGACATACTATCTGATTTTCTAGAGGATTTGTTGCTGAGTGACCTCCAGAATGCATGGTTTCAACATGAACGCGCCCCGCTGTATAAGGTACAACGTGTCACGCAGTTCATTCGAAACACATTCCACCAACAAGTCATAAGGTATGTTGGTTGTATTCAATGGCTTGAACGGTCTCTAGACTTAATCCCATTGAACTATTTTTATGGGAGGATACATCAAAAAAGAGTGTATGCAACCTTCATCAATACTGCAGGAACTTCGACACCGTATTACAGATACTTGTGCGAGCTTGCCACGTGCCATTTTGAAGAAAGTGCAGCGGGAAATGCAAACCCGTGTCCAGATGCGTGTTGTTGCTGAAGAACACCATTTTGAGCATGACAGATGGATGAACCTCAATTCTGAAAGGTACAGTTTTGTTAAACGTGATCAACAAACACATGCATGCTTTTCATTTGTATCATTTTTGTAATAAATTAATGATGCTGAATAGCATTGCTTTCTTCATGTGACTCATAAGATTGATAACTCCGAATAAATAAGATTGATAACTCCAAATGTATCCACCAGGTGGCGCTGTTAACAGAGTGTTTGTGTAGCGCATGTCAACTTTACTATATCTAGATCCAACTTACATGAGATTTTATTTAATTTACATGTCCTCAAAGATATCACGTGATAATATTTTTTTTTTTGTTTTTGTTTTTGCTTATCCGAATGGCGGAAATATATACTTTTATCCCAGAACTTTATCTCATCAAAAACTGCCACATCAGGATATTTCAGAATAAGATGATGCAATATTGCAACATACAATTATTCTGACCATTCACGGTACACATTAACGGAAAGCATATGGTTATTGAAGCTCCTGACTGAGGAAACTATAGAAGCTGAGATCTTCGGAACAAAAAAAAAAAAAACCGCTTTAGTGTATTGTCCTATAACGCGTGTATTTGTGTTGATCTTTTCGTGTTGTGTGATCTTTTCGTGTCTTGTGTGACTTTACGTGTTTTAAAATTGCTAAATGGACAGTTAAAAGTTTCCTATCTTTTCAAAAAGATAAAGATAAAGATTATATCAGTAAAGTATTTTAATTCCTTCTCAATCGTCCACCCCCACACTTAAAAATGTATTTTAAATGCAATATATTTTATGCAATTTTACTTTGTTAGTTTTTTATAATTTCAATATTCACAAACAGATACAAATCCTGATTAAAATGGCACATTTCATATTTTGTGATCCAAATGTACTCTGCTACTAATATCAATACAAAGGTCTCATTTCAGTGATCGAATTTGTTTCGACGATTTATAATGTACAAAAACAAATTCGACCCAGCCAGGTCTTTTAGCTATAACTCAGTGCCGATTTAAGCTCATTTCAGGCCTAGGCACAAAGGGCACTACAGGCCCTTTGCACTGGCGGATCGAAATTTATAACCAGAAAATCTGGTTTAAATCCAGCTTATCCGGGACCTTCCGGGTCTCGGGCACCTGATCGCCAAGCCCAAGCGCCCAATGGAACAATCGGTACAGCTACGATCCATTTTTCTTACTTTCATTTGTATCCATAAATGTTAATCTAAAGCACGCTTTTTGTCCCAGATTCTGGATTTTTTGTAAGAATGACTAGCCGTAAGTCTCCGGATTCTCAGGGACCCTTAAAGCATGGATCAACTGAGTCCAGGGACTCAGCCGCAATCAGGGTCACGTCTCATTCTTGATTCAGCCTTAATAAGATCATAATTCGAATAATTTCAACAGCCAAATGTTATTTTCGGTTGTATTTTCCGAAAAACTGGGAATTTCGGACGATTTGTGAACTAGCCACATGTGATGACTATTTTCCATGCACAGGCCTAGGCCTACCACCACACACCATCATTACTCATTTAGTCAAAAGGTAGCAGTCGGTCGAGACAGTTTAATCTATTGTAAGTCATGAACATTTATTTGTTTCGTGTTATTGTTCGTACGAGTATTTAACGATGTATACTATGTACTGTCTACTTTTACGGGTTATAGATGGGGCCTACATATGTGAAGGGTTCCAGGACCTCAAGAAGACTTAAGATGTCCCTGCGGATTCTGTAAGTATTTGGAGTGAATTCATTTATGGAAAGATACTTCCTTTCGATAATTTGGTAATAAATTTGTTAGAAAAGACTTGAAACATTTAAAAGCCAATAAGATTTATAAAATATTCAAGTAGCCCTAGAATCAAATTAATATTTCTGAGCGTTAGAAAATTACCGCTACGCTATAAAGCTGCACTAGGGCTATTGGCGACGAACTTCGTAATTTTGAATTTGATGACACCGAGGTGACATCTTCCCCTCCAAACTACCTCACCAGACTAACGGTAGGACATAGAGCCTCGACAGATTTAAAGGGGCAACGACCCATTCTACACGGGGAGTCATCAGTAACTGTAGGCTCCAACTCATGACACGCCAGCCACGAGTCCATTGACCTTAAGCACTAGGCTACCAGCATTCATAAGGTATTTGAATGAACAGAAATTTAAAAGAGTAGTATTTTAAAAATCAGAAAGAAACATGTCACTCATTTTCACAAAAAAAATTTCACTTGTTTCTACCAAAGACACTCCACGAGCTATCAAATAATTAAATCTCTCGAGGCTCACACTCTTCGTATTGGTGTTATGTGGAAGTTTGGAGAGTGGAGTATACAGGTTAAGGTGTTGTCCTCGTTACTTAACTCCGGTTCAAAATTAAAAAGTTTGTAACCAGTTGTCCTAGTATGGTCCTTTAAACGCGCAACATGATAAAACAAAAAATCATTCACTTATATATATCACAAAAAGTAAAAGCAAAAATTGTGGAGCAAGTATTTATTGGCTCCACAGTTACAAAGAAAATGACTAATCATGTGGGAAACAATTAAAGTTAAATTTATAACACGACTGCCTTGAAAATTGCAGAAAAGAAGAGGTACATTTATTTATCTGTACATGTGTTCATCGAAAAGAAACAACATGTACAAGAAATATGTACTTTATAACATATACAGGAACTAATTAGAATTCATTTCAAACAATTATAAAACATTTAATTGTAATTTTATAACTCATGATTCAATTTTTTCCTTTAAAGGGTGAATCATATTTTAATATAATTTCTTTTACAACAGCATATATATAGATGTGTAAAACCTTGCGTTGGGGAAAGAAAACTAAAAAAGTTAATTAACCCAAATAATAATGCTTTCTCCATAAAAAGAAGTTTATAATAATAAAAAATGTTACAATGTTTAATATTGAAAGTTTTTGTTTTAACAGCTTATTCAGTCCGCTTAATAAATTGTTGAAGCTTGGTTTTTAAAACAATTATAATGGTTGAATAGGTTTTAATGCTTTTCCAACGCGACTTTGTAACGAATTAATTCAATGACATCTATCGTACGCGCAATACTTTTTAGAAATTAATAACTCGGGAAAATGTTAAGTATTACGTTGCTGAAAATCAGCTGATATAATTAAATGTAATTTTAAATAGCTTTACTCGTTATTGTAATAATTTTAATATTTTTTGTTTGTTAACTTACAATTAATTAAATTACAATTTTCATCGTGTATAGTTTTTTAATTAGGCTATGAAGGAAGATTGTGTAAAATAGTGATGCCTATGTTTAAAACTCTGCAAAAGCACCTTAATTGTGTTTTTGGTGTATGAAACATATCTGTATATAATTTGCAAATATTTTATAATGAATAGAGGTTTTAAACTGAAAATGGTAGATAATAATGCTTAAATTAATAAATTTGCTTTTACCGAATATATATATATATATGACAGTCGGATATTATGGATTATTACCATTTCCATTTCTAAAAAGAGCTTTACTGTTTCCTGATGAAAAGCTCCCGAATCTCACAGATATATACTATAAATGAGGTGAAATTGTCGAATCGGCCACTGGTCCGTCAAATTATGAAAAATGGCTAATTTGGCGCGTTTTTGAGTGTTGTGTTTTGGAGTAGCAACCCTACTAGAACACGATCCGACTTCTCCCTCACTGATACAAAAATCAAAAGAGTTACCAGATTTGGCGCTTAAATCGATTTTGCGAGAAAACACTTGGCGGGATAAGTGGCCAATTCGACAATTCAACCCTAAATGATTGTTAGGAATTATCACTTGTCAAAAAGAATAATATTTATTTTGTTGTTATAAAAAAAGTTTATTTTTTTTTAAAGTGATAATTGGAGGGTAATATGGAATAGGTGGTTTAAGCCATTGGAAAACTAATTAAGATTTAATAAAGCGCAGTGCCGGTTTATCCATTGGGCGCTTGGGGCAGCGTCCAGGGCCCGGATAGGCTGGACTTAACCCGATTTTCTGGCTAGAAACTTCGATCCACCAGTGCCAAGGATCTTCTGCACCCAAGCCTCAAATAAGCTTAAATCGGCACTGATAAAACGTAGAATATTTAACAATAGAAGCCATACTTTAAAGAATATGTGAAAGCCATTTCTGTTTTAAATTTATTTACAAAATTCACGAATCAAGTATTCTTTCTCTACTTCAGTACATTTAAGGTGAGCCGACAGAAAACAGCTAAAGCATTTATTCTAAATTTCCCTGGTTGATCTTCAGGGAATTTCCGGTTATAGAAGATACATTCAACGTCTAAATTTTCCGGTTCTTTTGTTGATGGCATGAAGTTTTGTCGGATCATATGGAATACTATACTTTTTCGTTGGGTGCAATGGAATACCAAGTATTTCATAATATTCGATACGCCATCTAGGAAAAGGAACCTTTAAACCAAAGGACAAAACTTGGTCAGTTAAAAATGACCGCAGTATTACAAATTACAATTCTTTAAGGGGACTCGGTGCCCTTTGAAGATTTTTTTTTATTTATGAATTTAAAAATTATATTTAATTATTTCATATAATGTTTCGGTTCAAGAAAATGATACGAGATGAAATTTTGCACATATTATTCAGACAGTTTTAAAAACTTAATTTTTTAAAAGAAAATTTGATAAATTTTAAAATTTTACTCCTTTTGTAATTATTAATTTGGACCTGGCATTTTTTGTACTCTTCTTAAGGATGTTTCAAATAAATTTAGGGATCGGTTTTACAATAACTTAATTCGTTTTGGAGAGAAACATATAAAATGTGTTGATATGCATTCAATGAAAAGGCCAATATATCCTACATTTTAATTTTTTAAAAAAAAAGTATTCAGTTTACAGCAAAATGGATCCCAAATTTTTTTACATGCATTATATGTAATACACAGAGAAAATATGGAAGTGATTGGTAAATAATTGAGGTAGAAGTAGCATTTTGAATGCACCAACGTATCAAAAAACACGAACTGAGAAAAACCTCTTTAATGTTTATAATTTCGAAAAAAGAATTATAATGAGCTTAAATAAACTTAAAATACCACTTTAAGACATTAGTGATATATTTCTCTTTAAAATAATTGCATTTTTATGTTACTTGGAGCCAATACTTTTTTTTATAAAGAATCAATTTTTAGAGAGTATTAATTGCACAACAAAATTCAAGGAAAATACCAAAATAATTTTTTTTCTTTCATGACAGAAATTTTAGTTCTTTTCTTCACATAATATTGAAATATTATATTTCTATTAAAAGTATGAGAAAAAAGAACTGAAATTAGGAAATTATTAATATAAAATGCCTTAATTCAAAAATTTTACATGCACACATTTCACAAAGAAAAACAATACATTATTGCAATGCGTCAGAAATATCCTGCTTTACATATAACACCTTCCTCTTTTACAAGTTCTTATTATTCTTTTTAAAATGGATTTTTTTTACAATAATCCTTTTTCAGCATTTTATGGTCATTTATTCAGCATGGTCAAATTGTCTAATTTGCTTGTTTATATTTTTCAATTGAATTTTTTCCCCACTTCTAATATGTCCAGTTGCAAGCAAGCCATAACCTTGGTTTCCCATATTACCCAACTATTCCATAATACCTGACTCTCATGTACAAAAAATGCATCTTTATCATAAGCATAATATGAAAGCATTTATAGCATTCTAAAGTAATTTTTTAAGGTATCCGACTACCCTAAAATTGAATTTTGCCAAAAGTTGACAAATTATTTTTATGATTTTATTTTATGGGCCATCTTATTAGCTTTATAAAAATACTAAGTTTATCATTTTCCGTTTACTAGAGCAAAAGCTACAAGTATTTTAGTAAAAACAGATGCCATTACTTTAAGCAAGATGTCATACTTTAAAACGCGTTTTACTCGAAATGTGATTTTTTGCAAATAATCAAACGGCGTCAGTGATTGCTAAAAAAGTTTTGAACATAATTAACTGAAATTTTTTCTGTCAGTTCTGTATAATAGTAGAATGGTTTTAACTTTCAGATTTATCAATCACTGTTTTATTACAAAATTTACAGTCCCTTATGTGAATATAATCACTGTCTTTTTAAGTATTTTCATATAGTAACCGAGATAAAGTGCTCTAGTTTTTGTAAAAAGAAAATGTCTCTTATCCTGAAGGTCATTTCAAAATTGAATAATATAGCAACACATTAGATTGAAAAAATTGAAAATTTGTTCATAAATCTTTGGTGCAGAATGGGCCGCGTTTATGCTATTTTTTGTCAATTTTTACCTATTTTTTCCCATTTCAGTAATAATAATTTCTTTTCTTCTTTTTAATTTTAGCACACTTAAAATGCACTAAACAAATCTAAAAATAACAAAAAAATCCCCATACCTCCTTTTTTTTAAAAAAAAAGTTATCGCAACCAGTCGGATACCTTAAGTAGACTATAAAATTTATCTTTACTTTCAATGCTTAAAATCATTTATTTAATCATTGCTGTAATATCTTTGTTTTCTTTTCTTTTTTCCTGGCATTTTCATCGTTTATATCGACTTGCAGATTTCTGAGGCTAATTTTTTAATCTTTTAACCTATGTATGAAATAAAACTGTTTAAAAATGGAAATTTTCTTGCTTAAGGGGGGGGGGGGGATCGTCTGCCCACTAATATTACAATTAAAGTGTTCCATAAAGAAAAAATTTACTTCAAGTATAATTTTACTTATGTCTTGCCGTAAATAGAATTTTATTTATTGCTGTTTAAATATTTGTTTTATAAAATTTATTCTTAGATCCTTTCATGCATTATAAACGATAGATAACAAAATACTGCGGGAAAAATAAAAGCTGTTTCTGCATAGCATTTGAAGAAAATAAAATAAAATCGCAACTGTTGTAGTCCGAAAGAAAAAGCAAATAAACAACAACAACAAAAAAAGGAACTGCAGCGTATTTAGAATAAAATACATTTCATGTTTTCACACTTCCTGAACAAGAGCAGCAATTTGTTTCCATGGAAACGCTGATTTCGTTTAATCTTCCAATTTCATAAGACAAGTACAAAATATGTCGCAAAGCTCGTCAAGAGTGAAAGTAATTGCATTTCTTTGTAAAATAGGTTGTAATAAATTAAAGAATGGGAAAATCAAATCCCTGATACAATACTTTTTCTTTCAATGCATATCCACACACATTTTACACTTGTTTTTTTAAAAAATTTATTTGATTATGTGATGTTTTTGTTGTGTAAATGAATTTTGATATATAAAAGTAATTTAATTTTAATATAATTTGTTTTGATTCAGGTAATCTTTTTTTAGAATTGCATGATTTTATTTTTAACGCCTTACATTTCATTCTTAAATTTTTGTTTCTTATTTTGTTCCATTACATAAATGTAAAAGCATTTCACGTCAACAGTACTTTTTATTTTATATATAGTATATATATTTGTAATCTACCCACAGTTCTGATTTCAATATCAGATTTTACTCAATCATGCTATTGCTCTAAAAGGATTAATTGACTTAGAATGATTTTTTTTTCTATTATTTTATTTCGAACTTTTTATTATGCAGAATGATTGTATTTAATATTCATATATTCTTTTTTTTTTTTAAGAAAAAATACAACAACCGATATTTTTATTCGGGCTCTTCTACTAATCCTCTTGGGGAATATATTCTTTTTCTGTAATTGTAGTTTAAAAACCTCCTTCGATAGAGATGACGATTTTATGTAAATGTAAATACTATTTAAGTGCCTGTCGTTGAGTATGTGAGTTAATGAATAAGTGTTGATCGCTGAGTGAGAAACCTAAGTGTTAGTATACGTACACAGCGACTAAGTGGTCGCGAGTCTTGAGACTAGAAGTCGACGTAGAATCCACCAGGAAGTGGTGAAGTAATCAACCTTAGAGCTGACCGATCTATCGGTCTTTGTGGTGAAGGATCACAACAAGTAGCTTCAATCCAGAAAAGTACTTTTTATAATCTAGTTATCTGACTACGGGTTAGGATTTCACACACAGATTACTCCCAGAGTTAAGAAATAGAAGTGTATTTCATAAAGTTCTAAGGATAAAATAAAAGTAGTTAATTCTTATGATCATGTGTCTGCTTCTTCCTCGAACTCTCTCATACCCGTGACCTTTACGACATGACAAAGTGTGTGTTCATAGAATTAGTTAAAATTAATATTAAAACTTCGATGGTCCTTTTTATTTAGAATACTAGACCCCCTCTGCAAAGTCAGGTCTTAGGCTCCAAGCCGAGACCCCAAGAATTTCAAAACCATAACAAAACATAGACTTTGGGCCCCCTAGAATTCTGCTCCCCAATGCAGGGGTTAAAGGGGTGCACGTTACACCACTGAACATCATGACAGACGAGAAATGCCAATATTAAATTCATTGGACAATTAATACAAATTATATGAGTAAAATGAGTGAAATAATAGCGAAGAATCAATATTTGGGTATAATAGCTACGGCGGGCAAAAACTACTGCCACATCACTAGCCGTTGAAAGTAGGGCGCTTTGGATGCGTTTTAGAGAATATCAGTCCATGCTTTAACATATTCATTTGAGGTAGTACGGAAGGCCTACGTTTGTCAATCACCGATCACGTTGTTCGATAAGCGACGTATCGAGAGGGATAAGCGACGATATAAGTTCGATAAGCGACGTATAGTATTTGATTGCTCATCAAATGCCTGGCAGCAGTGCAATTTAATGAGCAATAAATAATTGTAGAAATAATGTTGTATGCCACGTGTCTTGTGTTGTTCAACTGAAAGTGGACCAGGCTTCATAACTCCAGAGATGTAGCAAAGGCTTTTGAGTGTATCAGCAAAGTATATTAGAGATATGATGGAGTAAAATCCAAACCATAGTACTAGTTGGAGGACTGGTATGATGATGCATAATGCAACAACCATGTGATCTCTAATAACAGTGTTGCCAGACCAGGATCTATTATCGTTGTGTTGTGAACAAAATAGGGATTCGTCTGAAAAGGCAATGCCGTGTCGTTTCATTTTTGATGTCTTGCGTTCAACACTCCATTGTAGCCACATATACCTCAGATGTTAATATAATATCACCAATAAATGTCTTATTGAAACTCTTTGTTGCTTCAGACAATATCGGAAGTTAGAAATAGTTTGTTGTGTAACAGGTACAAATTCTTGAGTTGTAGTTTTCTATGTTGTAATGTGATCTGTCATTTCCATGCGCACAAATGTTTGTCCCGCTCCCCGATTGGCGACGAGACTAGAGCTATTCTTCTCGTCAATCAATTTTTTCCTTTCACATATATTGATTCCAAATTCCCATAAATAGGGGTTTGATTTTATCCAACAGGAGTGCCGATTTGTTCGAAAGGTAATTTGCTATTCCATAAGCCGAAATCCTTTCTATAAATTAGAAACATGCCCGATTGATTCCAGTTTCCTTTAACGATACATGCGGAATCTCTCACATAAAAAACCAGCGAAAAAATGCAGTAGTTTGCATATCTTATGGATGTATAAGTGTGATGCAAATTTTATGCCGACTGGGTACTTCTATCATGTGTTGCATTTTGGAGAGAAGGTCACTCCCTTTTCAAATCTAGATTATTTTAAGAATTGGAGTGCAATACAGAGCTTGAAAAGAGTAGGTTATTCTTTTTCGGATAACAAATTTTTTATTAAAGCTGAGATATTATTAGATAAAAAAGGATTTATTTTCTCTTAACGAACTTTGTATTATAAAGAAAATTTACTGCTGAAAACTTTTTTATTGGGGCTGCGAATTGGTGCTTTTTTTACCTTTGCGGATCTAGTTTATTCCCCATGAACTGGTATCACTTTTTTAGTGCGGAACCGTATAGGCGATATTAATTGCTGTAAGTAATTTTGACGCCCAGTTTTCTCCCAGATGGTGGCACCTGAGCTCTGACTATGCGAAATTGAACTTAGGAATTTAATTTTGCCGAGAGCACCCAAGCCAAACGTGCATTTGAAGGGATTTTTACATGGTCGCTGTCGATTTTTTGCATCACGAAAACCCGCCGACTCGGGCGGGGTCAAACCCGCAACCTTGGGTGCAGAAAGCCAGCGACAAACCAACTACGCCACCCAGTCGGTACTGCTGAAAACTCTAAAATATATCTATTTAAAATAAATCTTTTATGTTTTTTTCAAACGAATTTTCTAATCCTAAATCAACAGGTTTTAACAAAAATATCTTGCGGTCAAATAACCAACTACACTCACGGTTATGAGCAAGATCGTCCAAGAGATAATGAATATCGATATATGTTATTCATTATCGATATGAATAACATATCGAATGAATAACAAACGAGAATGTGTTCATTATATATGAACACATTCTCGGTGTTCCTTCATCTGGAGGGAATCTGATGATTACTACTTATATGTATGTGTATGAGTTTTCTTGTATGAACGTAAGTGATCACCCAGGTTCGATTTGACACGTGATTGGCAGGAAATGATACAAATAACATGCATGAACAAGAAAATATAATACAATATTTAATTATAATAATTTTAAAAAAAACACCCCTGCGAAAGAACAGAGGACATTAGTCCATTGCAGATACTAGATTGCGAAATACTGAAACAGGAAAAATAGCTTATTATAAATCATATTGTCTTAAAAATAAAATGACCAAGAAGAAATACTTCCTGTGTACGTTTCTAAATATATGTATGTTAAGACTTTTCATGGAACTTGAAATTTATTTTCAAGTAACAGTTAGAAAAATGAAAAAAATAATTAAAAAATAAATTAAAGCTTTTCAATAAGTAAGTTGCAACTCTATATAAGCAAAAGAAAGAATTTAGGGGAATTTCCCTATTGTTCAAAATTACTTCCAACTCAGTTACCTGATTATAGTTATGTTGCCATCTTTTATATTTATGTCTTAAATGTGGGAGAAATTATCGCGTTTGGCTTGCTTGGTGGTCGAGGTCCGAAGGCCCTCCTGAGCTTGAGGTCCTCGGTGCAGGTTACCGCCTAGCCCATCGGTAGTACGCCTCTGATAAAGAGAAAATCTTACAAAACTATGCGTATTTGCTTTTTTCAGAATACAGTTGGTTCTGATTTATTTTCATTGATGATAACGTTTGTTAACATAGGACACCTAACTTACCAGTTTCTAGAAAGTAAAGAAATTCGCTGGATGGATGACCAACCGTATTTCTAGACGTTAAACTTATAGACTCTATAAGTTCAAGGTCAGGAAATACGGTTGATCAGGAAGAAGAGTCATAATTGCCCTCATGCTCTACGAGTATAGTAAAGAGCATGAGGGCAACCATGACCTCTTTCTATTAAAATTATCCAGTGCTTAAAATGGAATTACCGGAGGAGTGAGATAGACTGCACAGGGACTCTTAAATTGTCTCATTTCCAGTATGAATTACCTTATGTAAGTTGCATGACTGTAAAAGGGGGCTTAACCCATGATTTATTAT
>BMAO01027338.1:0-18072 GCA_019973975.1 Trichonephila clavata
AACAGCTTAAGGTATGTGACTACCCTAAAATCGTGTGTTTGGTGAAATTTTTCGAAATTTTTTTTATGTTTTTATATTATAGCCCATATATTTAAGATTCCAAAAATACTTTATTTTAGTTCCTACGATATTTAGAAGCAAAGTTATAGCTTAATTAGTAAACCGGAAATGGAATTTTCAAAACCGGAAATGGGTATTTAAAGAGACATAAAATGTAAACAAATAGTTTGAACTCCTTTTTCGTGACTTTTAAGCAAGATAAACATTCATTACTTATTGTAAATACAGATCAAGGTATCCATTACTTATTTAATAATATTTTTTTTCCATCTGGCAACTGTTTTTTTTAATTCAAGCTTGTTTTATTGAATGGCAATACTATTATCGTCTATACTTTGTTTACATTGTTCATTCGAAAGCGTTCTTCTTTATTACTAATTTTTTGATATTTTTACAATTTATTCATTTATTTTATTTAATTTTAACGTTTTATTTCATTGTGAATAATTTCAAAATGCCGAAAACTAGATCAAAAGTGACTAGAAAGAGAAGGTTTTATGGAAACAGATTTACCAAGTCAGCACCAAACAGTAACAAGGCGTCGTCTGCAAGTGAAGCAAAATTGAGCACTAATGACAGTTTTGATGTGCCTGAACCTATATTTCATGGTTCTACAGGTAATCGAATTATTGATTTCCAAGCTTTATTGGGAATTATTTCAATCCTGTGTTGTCCGGAATGCTATGCAACTGGATTGAAACTAACAGAAGATTCCAGGGAAGGACTTTGCTCTAACTTGTGTGTGTCTTGCAGTTGTGGATTCATGACTGGCTTTACTTCTACCCGTAAAGAAAATAAAAAATTCACTCTCAATACTTTATTGGTATTTGGATTGAGATTGATTGGCAGGGGATTCACAGCTGGTAAGAAGTTGCTATGTACTTTAAATTTGCCCTGCATTTCTAAAAACACCTTCAGAGCTCATGAACTCAAACTGCTGGAAGCAGTACAGTTTTGTTCTGAAGAAAATATGAAAGCTGCATCAACAGAAGTGCGAAATTTAAAAAAGTACAAATTGTGGTGTTTCAGTAGATGGCACATGGCAGCGGAGAGGCCATATGTCGCTTAATGGTTGCGTCTCAGCTATTTCCATTGATACTGGGAAAATTTTAGATTTGGAAGTAATGACTCAGTATTGCAAAATGTGTGAAATGAAAGTGAAATCTGCGCATGAATGCTCAAACTATAAAGGATCCTCAGGAAATATGGAAGCTGTTGGAGCTTTCAGAATTTTTGAAAGATCATTGATAAAACGAGACTTGCAGTACACCGAGTACTATGGTGATGGGGATTCCAAGGGCTTTTTACAAGTAAAGAATATATATGGGGAAAACAGTGTCTCAAAACTCGAATGTATAGGTCATATACAAAAAAGAGTAGGCTCACGTCTAAGGAAACTAAAAAAGAACACCAAAGGACTTGGTGGAAAGGGCAAACTAACTGATAAATTTATCGATAAACTGCAGAACTATTACGGGATTGCCATCCGTAGCAATGTTGGATGTCTCGAAAAAATGCAATCTGCTGTAATAGCTGTTTTCTTTCACTGCTGCTCTAGCAATCAAAATCCCATGCATGGGCAATGTCCTACAGGGAAAGACAGCTGGTGCAAGTATAAACGAGCATTATGCGATGAAAAAGTACACATAGACAAAACAACAGGCCTTTCAAATTCAGTTATTAAAGTGATAAAGCCCACTTACTTAGCACTCTGTGATAAAGATTTGTTAAAAAAATGCCTCCATGGCATGACCCAAAATAATAATGAAAGTTTTAATAATGTATTATGGTCTATTTTACCAAAAGAAATTTTTGTTCACAAGAAAACTTTGTTTTTGGGTTCACACATTGCTGTCCTATTATATAATTCAGGTTATTTAGGACTGTTGCATGTATTTAATTATTTAGGTATGGTAATTGATCCAATGATACTTAAAAACTACATGGGAATGACACAGAACGTATTCAAAAATCAAAACGCCAGTCATTACCCTCAACAAAACTCTCCAGAAAACAGCAAAAAGCCAAAAAAAAGTCAAAATTAGCTAAAAATGAAGCTAAAGAAGGCTTAACCTATAAATATGGGAGTTTTGAAAATGTTTTGTAAGTAGAAAAGTATTTATTTTGTGTTAAAAAAATTTTTAATGTGTTTTACGAGAAACTTTTTCAATATTTTTCTTCACGATAAAGTTCACTATACAAAATATTTTTAAGATAGTAAATTGAAATTTTCAGAACATGTTTTGTGTAGTTCTATCTGTGTTATGAATCAAAATCTAATGTCTGTATATATATATAAATAATATTTAATTGCTTTTTTATGAAAAAAAGCATTAATTTTTTTTAAAAATGAGTTTTTGCATACAATTTGGCGTATTTAAAAAACTTTTTCAAGTATTACAAATCTTTTGATACCTAACACAGATAAAGATGTTATTTATGTGCTGTATAAATATTATATGAATACACTTATTAGAATTTTGTGTAAAAGATTTGTCGTAACTGCAATTTTTCACCGAAATTTCGCTAAAAACGACAATTGTTATAGTGTATAAAATTCTCAGGAAAACAGCAAAAGGTTAAAGAAAATTCCAAATAAGTTTTACATGAAATTTAAAAGAGCTTGAGCTATAAATATGGTGAGTTTAAAAAATGTACAATCAGTAGAAAATTTTTCACATAGCATTAAAATCTTTAAATGCATTTTCTGAGAAACTATGTTTTTCAATTTTCTTCTTCACGGTACGGTTGACTATAAGATTTCTTTTTAAGATATTGACTTGAAATTTTCAAAGAATCTTTAATTTAGTTTTATCTGTAGTCTAGTCTATAATCTAATACCTGTGTATATATTTATTTATTTTATTGCATTTTTTGTGAGAAAATAACATTAGTTTTTTGTAAAAAAATGAGTTTTTGCATAAAAATTGACATTTTCG
Organism: Trichonephila clavata; assembly: GCA_019973975.1. Taxonomy (NCBI): domain Eukaryota; kingdom Metazoa; phylum Arthropoda; class Arachnida; order Araneae; family Nephilidae; genus Trichonephila; species Trichonephila clavata. The sequence goes on from BMAO01027338.1 coordinate 3,000, forward strand.
AAAACTTTACAGAAGTATTATAAATTTCATAGTTATAATCACAGAAAATGATGTTATTTATGTACTGTATAAATATTATTAGAATATATGTATCAGAATTTTCAACACAATCCTTTACCGTAATTGCAATTTTTCACTAAAATTTCACTCAAAATTCCCTATATTTCCAAAAATATTTATAACTTTGTAAAAACTGTGTTTGAATTCTTACTTTTATGTCCATTACAAATAAAAATATGTTTACATAAGTGAAATTTTAAATATTTCAAAAAAAGTGCTCCGAAGGTAGTCACATACCTTAAGTCTTTAGACCCTATTCAATCAGAAGATCGAAAAACGGTTGGGAATTTGGACATACTGCCGTAGGTGTTCGGACGTAAGGCACGGAATCGACGCTTAGTTATAAAAAGTTAATTTTAATTTATCATAATATAATCAAGAATTGCAGGATTTCCACAATCAGGAGCTGACAATCGATGAGCTTATATAAATGCATGAGCAAGATCAAGGCATTGAAGAGCTTAAGTCTTTAGACCCTATTCAATCAGAAGATCGAAAAACGGTTGGGAATATTTGACAGGAGGCCTCAATTTAATTATAAAAGGTTTACACATTTTTAGAAAATATAGACTTCAACGAAGAGGTATTTTTAAAAAACAAGAATAAAAAAAAATTATTAGCTTGCTACGAGGAATTTAATCCAGGAGAAAAAAAATCTTTGAACTGGGAGATTACTTTATGAAACCTTCTATATCAAAATAATTTTGATTTGTGATCTTGTAATTGTGTTGTCTCAAATTTTATTACACATTTTCCCCTAAATTATTATTTTCTTTCGTCTTTGACCCCAACTAAAAATAATATGTATGTGTTTATATGCGATATATACTCTGACTTACGTGCTTATCACTCAGTACACCTATTGTTAAAATTTGAGGTATTACTGAACTTTTGAAATGTGCCACTTATATCCCAAATATATATTATGTATATTAACAATATAATCACTCAGAAATAGCTATTTGATATTAATTTTAATTCCTAAAATATGTTCCAATTTCCTAACTTGATTTTACTATCTTCGGTTTAATTCTATATAAGCACACATATTCTTAAATAAGAGATCATCGTTTAAAACTCCAACTCACGATTTTCTCTAAATATATTAAATTTTTATTTCCCCCTTCATCTTCATTTAATTAGGGCAAAGAAATGTACTCAAAGCACAAGGAAGACAAATTGTATTTCATCTCTATTTAGGTGTAATTTATCTTAATGAGACTTAATTACTTAAAGTTTGAAATGCATCTATTATTAGACATTTCGTTGCGATGATTCTGTAATCATATTGGGGGAAATCATAAGCAAATTATATATCGTTTCATTTAGACAAACTCTTTTCAAAACTATTGATGTTCTAAACGTAAATATTTTCCTTTCCACCATCTTTGACTGTATTAGATATCATTATTTTATTAAAGTAACCTTAGAAGTAACAATTACATTAATTCGGTGCATTTTGTAGTTGAATGAAAACCAGAAGTCAATTGAATTAAAGTAGGACTGAAAATATTCTCTAATATTTAAAAACATTCTTTTCTTATATTATCTTGTTATTTATCGTGTTCTCCAAATGACGTTGAATAGCTTAAAGTTCTTAAAATAACTGTTCCAAAGTAAAGAAAATTCTTATTTGGTATATGAGACTCATATATTAACATATATAGGACACACAAAACAGATTTATACCTCAACAAAATACGAAATTCAAACTCTCAGGTTTTTTTTTTCTATCTTCCTCACAAATTATTATTTCTGGTGAAACATACACAGGTGTCCAAAAGTTAAGCATAAATCATAAAATACGAAAAAACATGGAGTAAATATTCGTAAAGCCGCCCATCCGGTATAGTGGTCAGTGAAGCTGACTGCGGTGCCGCAGGGACTGGGATCGAATCCCGGAGAAGGCATGGATGTTTGTGTTGTAATCCTTTCTTCTGTCTGTGTTGTTTACCCCGTGTTATACGTTCGGTGGTGCACGGGGTTTATAAATGTTAAAAAAAAATATTCGTAAAATTATACCAAATTTCTTGCGGATATTAATTGTGTGCAGAAGAAACATTGGGTTTATGCAAAACTGTTCAGTCGACTACGTCCTGTGCGAAACACCGGCGCATGTCAGAACGCGAAGAAACCGATTCACGTAGCATAGGCAGTTCAGACAAGTTTCGTGCAACTGCTGTGCGAAGGAACGTTGTTAAAAAGGTGAATGATGGCACAAAGACGCCAATTGGACATGTTTACGAAAGGAAGAATCGTTGGAATGCTGGAATCCTCACGATCACAAACCTAAGTGTCTTGAATTCTGAATGTGACCAGTCTGTGATCTCAAGACTGTGGCAGAGGTTTCAAAGAACGGGAGATATTACCCGACAACCAGTATCAGGTCGACTAAGAGTCACAACCCCTCGCCAAGAACGATATCTGGTAATAAGTGCGCGACGTCAGAGGGGCAGTACTGCCAGAGCACTGGTTTGGCGCTCACAGTCGCCACAAGAATACGAATTTCGAGACAAACTATTGACAGGAGACTCAATCATGCTGGCCTGTATGCCAGAAGATCAGCAGTTTGCATCCCCCTCACATCTGCGCATAAACGCTCTCGTTTGAACTGGAGTTTGAAACATCAACATTGGAGTGTGGGAGAGGGCCAATGTGATGTTCAGTGACGAGTCCCGGTTTAGTCGGAGTAGTGATTCTCGGCGGGTAACGATATGGAGAGAACGTGGAACACGTTTTGAACCAAGAAACATAACGGAAAGACATCATTTTCCATCAAGGGGAGTAATGGTATGGGCAGGCATCATGATGGACGGCCTCTCAGACCTCCATTTCTTTGACACGGGGTCTGTGACTGCTCAAAGATACAGAGACGAATTTCTTGAGCCTTATGTCAGCTTGTTTCGAGTGCTGTCGGTCCTGACTTCATATTCATGGATGATATTGCGCCATGTCACCGAGCGGTGCAGATTGATGACTTTCTTGAAACGGAAAACATCCAGCGCATGTCATGGCCTGCGAACTCCCCTGATTTAAATCCTATCGATCATGTATGGGATATGCTCAGGAGACAAATTACAGCCCTCTTTCACACCCACCAAGCTCCGTTACAGAACTGAAGAGAGCTCTCCAAGAAACTTGGAACCGTTTGAGCCCACAACTCATTCATTATCTTATAGCAAGTATGGTAAATCGCTGTGCAGCGTGCCTGGCTGTCAGAGGTGAGCACACGCCTTATTAAACAGCAGCATCAGTATTTTATTTAATGTTTTCTTTCATTTTTTCTTTAAAGTGTGAATCCTTGCTATGCTCAGTTTTCTTTCAAACTGCTACTTTGGATAATAAATTAATTATTATCATTCTTTTGATTTGCTTCCTTATTTTATAACAATTTTACACTCGCATATCCCGTTTCCCGCCATTCTGATTTACAGTTTCTTCTTTATTCACATAATTATCAATTATGCTTAACTTTTGGACACTAGTGTACATTTCACAGATTTTCCTTGGCTTTCAATTGTTATAAGACCGTCATTTCAACTTTTACATTTTGAAAAAGAAACTGAATTTGAGTCGCTTAAAATCGGTACAAATATCGAAAACCGTATGTAAGTACAGAATGCTGTAGCTTTATATTACTTGACTGTTTTGTTGTATACGAATTAGATATATTTAATCCGATATTTGCGGCCAGTTTTCTGAAGTGTTTGAGAACCTGGATTTATATGCTGATACGGCTTATAGGTTTTGTAGGATTGTATTTGATGGTATTGGTATTTTTATTTCGGAAAGAAGATGATCGGCAAATAGTGAGCACCGCCTGCTGCCAATTACATTTCAGTAAGATAAATAATCGAAGATGCGCTGTTTCCATGATTTTAATGTCCTGATTTCAGAAATAGTTTTTTTCAGAAACTTGTGCCGTGTTGTTTAATTGGTATGTTGTATTACAAAATGGGTTACTTTCCTTTTTGAGGATCACTTTATTGCTGATATAGCTAAGGAGAGTGAGCGAGAGAACTCTATAAATGATACAACTTTGTAGCATCACTTGGTAAGATAGTATTTGCTGGTACTATAATGCAAAAGTTAAACATGAAGACGTCGTACTCCCTAGTGCCACGTACTTGTGCGTAACTAAACGTCCAATCCGGTGGAGATCAAAGTGATGTCATAAATATTACAATTAGATTGTGTGTGTCGGATTGTTCGCGGTCAAATGCAGATTTGCCTTTAAATCAGATTATAAGCCCTGTGCTATATGCTGGGGAAGAAATGTTTATGGAAGCGTGGAAGTGTAAGATTTAAAGAGAAAAATTCAGTTGTAAATTCACACGACAACCGCTACATAAATTTTACAAAATGTATAAAGAAAAGTATAAGTTTCTCTTTCTTAAAAAATAGGTAAAAGACTGCTTCCTTTTATAGATCAATTGAATTCACTCGAAGATATGTATTTTCGATAGGGTTTTCTTTTTGCTAATCATAAGGAGGTCGTTTTGATAATTAACTTTTAAGCGCAATCAAGAGGTTTGAAGTGCTTGAGATTCATTTATGAGTATTTAGTTATCAATTAGGGTCAGATGAGCAAATTTTTGCGCAAGCATTTGACTATTAATTAAACTATTATTTATTAAAAACTATTATAACAATTATTATTTATGATTAACCTTTATTTATTTAAATATGCGATAATTCCATAATTACCGAAATTATAAAATTTTCACAGAACAATAATTGGGATTTACATTGAAGCAGCAGAAAATTTTATGCTAGAAATTTTATATATGTGTTTTGTTATCGATATAAAGAGATGCAATAAAAAATGAATAACTAAAAAAAAAAAAGAAAAGAATTTATAAACTCTTGAAGAATTTCTCTCTCTCTCTCTCCCCTCTCTCTCTCTCTCTCTCTCAATCTACTGATAAACTCTTAACAAGTGCACTTCATGATTATATCGTAAGCTCCATTCATTTTTAGGTAAATATAAATCCATTGCAATCTCAAACAGAAATGCGATATAAAAATGATGAAAAACTAAAAATAAAATTATTTGATAAAAAATAAGTTTTTTTTCCAAAGTTTAAGTCTAAAGAATAACTTTCGCAAAGTACACGTATAGTATTTATTTAATACTTAAAATATATTTTTCAAATAAGAAATGGATTATTAAACTATGTGATTATGGTATTTACTGATAAAAGTTTCTAATGAACAAGGAGTAACAAAAATGCTTCATTAAATTTTTTTCTCTGACGAAATATTTTACAACTTTGCGTGTAATGGAGGTCAGAGAAAATTCTCCCCTCCCTTTTTTTAGATACTTTTATATTACTCGACTGAAGTACCACACTGGGCAAATCGGAAAAAAAAGAAGATAATTTAAAAGAGTCAAACAATTAATTTCATTTTTTTAAAAACCTTTTTTGAATAAGAAAAAATATTACAGAGCATTTAAAATAAAACTGAAAGAAAAAGCTTATAACTATTAGTATTTTTTAATGAGTTACAATTTGTAATGAGAAAAACTTGTTTTCTCCTTTGACAACAAACTGTTTTGGTATTTGAGATTGCTATTTATACTCCTCAAAAGTGAAATTGCAACATTGAGAAACAATGCACGTTGTATCATATAAACTTCAGGAGCAATAGTGATGAAGTGGATATGCACATGATTAAAAAACAGACAAAAATCATTATAAACCAATTAATTCTGTGCATAATGTGCCCACATCGGGCAGCTATGCAGGTCTCAGTCTAGCTAGGCATTCTATCAATAAGTCCATTGATGGTTGACTGAGGTAATCGTTGCCAAACCTAATCCATTGCTGTGCACAGATCTTCCATGGCTTGTGCTAGTAGTCCTTGGTTCCAATGAGACCCCACAAGTGTTCGATCCTACAACAGGGAATGATGTCAAATCCTGTCAGGCTGTTGAGAATCGCCGTGTGACATGCAGCCTTGCAATGTCTTGCTAACATACCGTGTGCCCTGAAACAAGGGCAGAAAATCAGGCTCCACAACTTTTGTGACGTAGGGTTCACCATCTAACGGCTTTCATTGTGTACCAGAGGCTTCCTGTGATTAACAATATGCAACTCCAAACCATGATGCCTGATATAGGACCGGTTTTGCTGTCTGCGAAATGGGTTGGTTCGTAGAGTTTTCCGGGTTGCCGCCATACGGCCTTCATTCTTCCTCAGATAGAAACGAGATTCATCCCTGAACAATACCCATTGTCATTCGATGGTCAGGGTACGATGACGTTGACACCACGCCAGATGTCTAGCACTGTGTTAAACGGCCAATGGTACCCCCGTTGCTGGTGCCCGTACAAGTATTTGTACTAATGCAATCTGTTGCGTATGGTTTGGGTGAAAACAGATCTACCTACTCCTGGAGGCAACCGTCTTCAGATGTCGCCATGGAGAAAGGGTCTAGAACAGCCAACTGGCGAATACACTGGTCTGTGCGCTCTGACGTGCTCCTGTGTGCCCCATTTCCTTTTCGACGTGCACATAGACCTTCCTGAATCCATCGTGTGACACAACGTTGGATGGTTCTTACCTTGAGCCCAACATAAGTTGCTTTTGCGCGCAGCGACCTACTATGTTCACTGAGTTCGATAATACGGCCCCGTTCCCCGGTCGTTAATTGACGGTATTGAGTTCTCCTACGTCTCAGAGGCATTATCTACGGCTTCTTCAAAATTCTCAAATGCTACGAAAAACCTCAGCTGTTTATGAGAAAGGAAATTTGCTGGAACTTTGCAGCACGAATATGAGTTCCATGTAGGGATTTCGATATCGGACAAAAAGATCAATACCGGTATTCGGTATTTTTTAGATCTTAATACCGGGATACCGGTAATAATACCGGCATTAGAAATTTTAGGAAAAGAAAGAGAATACAGCTGTTTCTTTGTTTTATTTGCCAGTTTTATTAGAGAGTGTAAATATCACAAAAAATTAATTTGTAAATTTTAAATTATACCAGTATATAAAGAATCACAAAAAGTAAAGGAACAACTTTTTTTTTTAAATCGCAAAAATTTGTAAATATCACTATTCAGCCTGTGGTACTATTACAAAATTTTGAAATGTGATCTTAAAAAACATAATGCATTAATTGTGTTATCATTAAGCCTGGAACGCAATTATGTGCACAAATTACTAGCTGTCGAAAACGCTCGTTCGGCCTCTACTCTAGTTAGTAGTATTGTTAGCAATAAGCGATATACTTTTTCTAAGTATTTACTCTAAATTTTTCATCTTCAAAATAAATCGATTTCTTGTTGGATGGTTTTGGATATAGCTGATTTCTTTATTGTATTTTGATTTGTTGAATTTTTTTTACTTACCGTTAATTCTAACTTTTGTTCAAGAGACAATTTCTTTTCACTGTCACCATTAGTGTCATTATCATCTTCGAAAACTGTACCGAATTCTTCTGAATGTGGATGAGGTATAAAGAAAATTTACTATAAACTTGATCAAATTTCAATTGGTTTGTCTCTTTTCTTCTTTTTCATTTTCATTTTTATAATCATGATGTTATGTATAAATACAAGTATGATAAGTAAATACACAATGTCACTTCACAATGTCAATAACAAACTCTTCAATTAAAAAAATATCGAAAAATAAATCGAAATATATTACGCACTTTCTTCACTACAACCTTATTTTCACAGATACGAACAACAGGCTACAAACCATGCACGTATGCAGTATCGCTCTGAGATGTGTATAATAGCTTTGGCCCACCTACTTGGATAATTCACATATTTTATCACTTCTCTTGATTGTACGATGCAACTTTATATTCACCATCTAATTAATCTCACCCGTCAGGGAGACATAAATACAAAAAAGTATACTCTTTTGCTCTGTTGGCGATCCCTGAACAAAAAATGAAGACAATTAAAAAAATTTCTAGTAAATACCGAAAAACCGGGATTTAAATTTGTAAATACCGGTACTCGGTATCCCGGTATACCGGTATTGCAATCCTTAGTACCACGTAATCAGATGGGTGCACAAATTTAATCATTTGCATATCCATCTCACCGCTATCGTGATGCTACGTGTATTATATCTTGTTGCATGTTCTCTTTTGAGGAGTGTATTAATGAAATTGATTTATATCCTGCATAAAATAAATCTAATGTGTCATACTCCATTTGCACATCACTAGAACGTCTTTTATAAAGCAATATTTGAAAAACATTGAGTTTTTTTGTATACTACACGAAAAAAATTAAACTATTTTTTGTATATTTTATTCACCATTATATTAGTTTGAAGGATATTTAGCTGTTTTAAGTATTCTGTGTTCCTTTTTACACCTGTTTTTATTATTTTTTGTTGATGCATAATGCTTTCGGCAATATAATAGAAAGCAAATATATAAATAAGAGCTTCTTAATGTACAAAGAAACATGTTGCATATTTCTATATCCTAAATAATGGGAGCATAATTAATTTTTTAATATAGACACATATTTAGTAAATAAATACATAATTTTTTTGTATAATTATTTTATCGCATTAATAACTTTTTTTCCTTTTTGAATGATATTTGGGCTTGGTTATTTCTTCTTTAGTTAATAAGTTTTGATAACGTTTCTATATGTTTTCAAAAATGATCTCGGAAAAACACACCATAATGCTCTTAAAAATATAAATTAATTGAAATAATCGCTAGCTGGAAAGCATTTAATCAGCATAATGAGTTAAAGCTTGGTAAAACTTGGTATAATATATATATATATATATATATAAAGAAACCTTTTATATGAGTAAAATATTTGTGTACCATAAAGATAAAATTCTATTTTTTAAAAAAAATACTTCTGCATAAGGATTTACCGTAAAATCCGGTGTATAATGCGCATTTTTAACACAAAAAGGTCACAGGTGGGGGTTATATGCCGGGTAAAAAAATGATAGGTTAAAAAAGGAAAAAGATGTGCATAAAAATATTAGATTTCTACTTATGAACTAAAAATTGTTTATTTAAAAGAAATGACATACTTTATGAACTTTAAGAGTTATAGCTCTAGAAGTACACTATTTTTTAAAATATCTGGGATGATACCTCGAATAAATGACTTCAAAACATATAACAGACTTCTTTATAAGAAAGGGATTTGTGCGTTATACGCAAACATTTTTTAAAATAAAAAAAGGCATTCAGATTTTAACAAAAGTTATAAAAAGTTATTAAATAATTTTAAAATTGGAGTTTTATAATTATTTCTTACATTAATTATATTTATATAGTTTTATTACCTAATATGAATAAAAATTAAATATATTTATATTCACATTTAAAAATTACATATTTATTTAATTTGTAATCACATACAAAGGAAGAAAAATAAAGAAGAAAATGGGAGTTTTCAGTGGATTGTGATTTTAATAATTTGAATTACCTTATAATCCGGCGTATAACACGCACTTCTAACACAAAAAATAAGATCGACATTTATGAGTGCGCGTTATACGCTTGGTATAAAAATGAGAGCTTTAAAATCAAAAAAGGTACATTAAAAATTAGACATACATTGAAATACTGTTTATATAAAAGAAATGACATTCCTTATGAACGTAAAGAGTTGTAGTTCTAGAGAAGTACACTATTTTTTCCTATAATTGGAAAAATACCTCGAATAAGTAACTCTAAGACATACGAGCATTACACACATACATTTGAGGTTTCTACGAAAAAAGGGGGTGTTCGTTACACGATAAATATACCTAAAAATTAAAAATTGCAGCTTGAAAGTTATAAGTGAGTGTTATATGCCGGATTTTACGGTACTAACATTTAAGTTTAAGGAACTTCGAATTATATAAATTAAGTGTAAGACATTGGATAAATTTTTTAACGCTCAGTCAGCATTTTTTTTTTCTTTATCCCTATAGAAGAAAGTATCTACAGTCTAATTTTTTTTTATCTCAAATAGTCTAGAGCAAAAATCTAATTTATCTTAGTGAACAAAAATATACTTGGGATAAGATCTCTAGGTGACATTTACGGCACCATCAAAGATTTTTACAAGACTTCAAAGTTCTGACAAGGTTTCGAAAGGCTGTCTACATCAGGGAATACCTCATCAATTTGGTGTAGACACAAATTTTCTCTTTTTTTATAACGTCCTTAAATAATTTTCAACTGTGCACTCGAAATATTTTATATAAGTTTTGATTAATCTTTAATGGAATAATATGAATTTAGTAATGCTTGATTCACTTTGGATTTTCTTCCCTTTAATTAAATAGATAATTTTATCTATATATATAAAGGAGAAAAGCGACTCAATCACTGACTGACTGACTGACTAATCACGAAATCTCTGAAACTATTCAACCTACAGACTTGAAATTTGGTAGACATGTTCCTTTGATAGAGTAGACATCAGCTAAGAAAGGATTTTCCGAAATTCGAGACGCAAGAGGCGTTATGGGGGTTAAGGACTTTAATAATAATTGTTTCCATGTTTAAACTACTTGATGTACAATCTTGAAATTGGGTAAGCGGATTCCTTTCAGAGAGTAGAGCTCCGCTACAAAATGAGTTTCCTGAAAATCGAACCCAAGTGGCGTTGCAGGGGCTTAGGGGGCGTTATAGATAATTATTTCAATTTTTAAACTATTTGACGCACTGTCTTTAAATTTGATATATATAGATTCCTTTCGTAGAATAATGATCAGTTACAAACGGGTTTTGTGAAAACAGACTTCTAAGTGGCGTTGCGGGGGATTAAGGGGCGTAATAGATAAATATATCCGTTTTTAAACTACTTCACCTACCTGCTTGAAAATTGGTAGGTAAGTTTCTTTCCTGGAGTAAATATCCGCTACAAAATGGGTTTTGGAAAATTGACCCTCAAGGGGTGTTGCGGGGGCGGGGGGTTTAAGGGGCGTTATAAATTCCTATTTTTAAGTTATTAGACGTACAGTCTTGAAACTTAGTAAGCAGATTCCTCTCATAGGGTAGAGATACGCTAAAAATAGGTTTCGTGAAAATTGCCCCCAAGTGGCGTTGAGGGGACTTAAGGGCGTTATAGATAATTATTTCCATTTTAAACAATTAGACTCACAGTCTTTATATTTGATAAAGAGATTTCTTTCATAGAGTAGAGATCAGCTATAAGAAGGTTTTGTGAAAACAGACCTCTAAGTGGCGTTGCAGGGGTATAAGTGGCGTAAGAGATAAATATTTTCGTTTTTAAACTATTTGACCTACCTGCTTGAAAATTGGTAGGAATGTTTCTTTCATGGAGTAAATATTCGCTACAAAAACGGGTTTGGAGAAAATTGACCCCCAAGGGGTGTTGCGGGGGTTAAGGGCAGATATAAATAATTATTTCTTTTTTTAAAACTATTAGACTCACAGTCTTGAAATTTGGTTAGCAGATTCCTCTCATAGGATAGAAATACACTGCAAAATGTGTTTTGTGAAAATTGACCCCTAGGTGGTGTTGCGGGGTTCAAGGGGCGTTATTGATAATTTTTTTGCATTTTTAATTAATCGGATGCATAGTCTTCAAATTTTGATAAGCAGATTCCTTTCATAGTGCAATTCCCTACAAAATGGGTTTTGTGAAAACAGACCCAGAAGGGGCGTTGCGGGGGCTCAAATGGCGTTATAGACAATTATCCCATTTTTAAACTGTTAGACGTACAGTCTTGAATTTGATAAGCCGATTCCTTTCGTAAGTAGAGAACCGCTACAAAATGGGTTTCGCGAATATCAACTACTAAGTTTAATTTCGGGAGATTAAGAGGCGTAATCGATAAATATTTCCATTTTTAAACTACTTGATCGTCCTGCTTGAAAATTGGTAGGCATGTTTCTTTCATGAAATAGAGTTCCTCTAACAAAGAGTAAAATGAAAATTGACCCCCAAAGATGTTTGCGAGGGTCAAGAGGAGTTACAGAAAAAAATTCCTGTTTTTAATTGTTAGACCCATATACTTGAAATTTTTTTAAGCATGTTTTTTTTTTTGTTGAATAGGGATCCACTAAGAATAAATTTTAAGCAAATCAAGTTCTGGGGGGTTGCAGGGGTTACTGGGACGTATTGACAAAAAAAATTACTTTTTTCGAGCTACAAGGAGTATAATAATGAAATTTGGTTTGCATTTTTCTTTTGTTGAATTGAAATCCGGTTGACCGAAAATTGGTTTTGCGGGAATCCACTTGGTTTTTGAGTTACGAAAGAGCAAACATCATTCTATGCTTCAATTTTAGAGATTTTTAGAAAATACAAATTAGATGAGTTCTGCCCTTTTTTTGCGACAGCTAAAGGTATAAGTATATTTTCAATACAATCGAATTCTTAATCTTAGGACTTAGATATCAATAATTTATACATATATATAAGCAGTAAAAATTTATAAAACATCATGAAATACCCAGCGAAGCGGGCGGGTAACAGCTAGTATTATATATATTCGGAAAGTAGAAAAGGGTTTAATTTATAACAAAAATGATTATGTGTCATTTTTAAGCGGAAGTTATAGAAAGTAACCATTGAATACAAAAAATGTTTTTGAGTAAAATGTAATATGAACAATGGACTTGTACTTTTTATTTTATATTGAATTATACTACATAGAAGGAATGTATGAAAGGAATTTATTTGTCTTGAAAGTGCTTTAAACATTCTTATTTAAATGAATTAATTATTAATGAGTGCTTATAAATTATTCCTTAAAGTATAGGTTAATCCTTTTAGCTCTTATAAAAATAAAGAGATGATAAAAATGCCTTGAGATTTGCTGATGAAGAAAAAAATACTTTATTTAAGCTATCCTGAAAGCTAAATCTATTTCCTTTTTTATAGCCTTAAATAATTTAAAATAAAGTATACCAGTTTTTCTGCGCTGTTTTTTAAAAACGTATTCATGATACTAAATGCATCTAAAAAATAGTGTCTGGATAATATTTTTTTGTCGCATCTAATTATTAAAACCTTATAATGCATTCATAGTTCATTATAAAATATTCTAATAATTTTCCCTCTGTTTCGGTCTTGGAAATATAGTACGGCTTGTTCCGCTTTAAATAAGCTGACTGACTTTATACATTAGCCAAGTTTTCCCTTGAATTATAATACAGCCCTTCGCAACATTTTTTCTTTAAATAAGAACAAGGTGACATTTGTGTTCAAAAGAACATCTATGAATTTCAGTTTTCTGGCATCATTAGAGTATTAACGATTCTTTTAAAACTTCTGCATTTCTTTTACATTTAAATTTAGTTGTATAGTTTATTAATTTTATAAATAATTTTTGCATTTTTTATATTTCATGTTTGCAGTTATGTGGCTATACAATGTCAATATATATATAATTTATAAGAAAGAAATATACGGATATTTTCCGAATTTTTATTTTTGAAAAAAAAAAACCAATCCTTTTGGATTATATTAGTGTAATATCATTGAGAGGCATTTGAATGTTATTTCGATTTATCATCTTTTACAACGATATAGTAACTATAAAAAACTACTAACTATTATACAATGCTTCTAGAATTTGAGAGGATTATTTTTCTGAAACCAATTTGCAAAGAAATTTTAGGTATGTATTATGAAATTTATTCTTGTTAAAACGAAGCTTAAAGCAATGTATTTATACTATTTTTGATTAACATCGGTTTCCCTTAGTAATATAAATATTATTTCGTTATTATATGTTTTGAACCAAATATATTTGATACACTTTTTAGAATTGAATTAAATAAGCTATAGTTTTTTTCTTTCGATTTTACAGTCTAGTTTAACTGCATAATTTGCTGTAGTCATTCATGTTTAAAATTCAGAATTATATAACTTACACATTCAACGCAAAATATTTATGTTATTAAATAAAAAAAAACCTGCATATACATTATTTTTCAGAAATGAATGTCGTGAGAACGAGTTTTTGGAATCCCCTAGTAATTTGTTTTAATTCTTATTCTCAATTTTCAAGATATTGCATAATATTTTGTTACAGTTGCAAAAATATAACAAATTTCAAAATTTTCATAAGTTTCAATATGCCAGTTTTAAAACTCACTAAGTTTAATAAAAGTTGTGCAATTTGAAATTGCAATTTTAGTGAAATATTTGTTTTTAAATGTAATTTTATTATATCTAAAAAATCTAATGTGTATGTACTATAATTCTTACAAATTTAATCTCTTATCGTATGATAAATTAACGAAACATTTTTCACGCAGAATAATTAATAATCCCAGAAATTTATGAATGCAAAAACCTTATACTCTTACTAAGCTAATTATGAAGCTTATACCAAGATTATACTAAATTTAATAGAAGTTTTGCAATTTAAAAATGCAAGTTTTAGCCAGTATTTTTTTCATTTATATAAAAAAAGTCTACTGTGTATATTATAATTCACATAAATTTAATTTCTTATCATATGAGAGATTAACGAAAAATTTTTCACACAGAATAATTAATAACCACGGAGATTTATGAATTCAGAAACCTCATTGAAAGTTTTGATGACATATACACGGCTCAAAACAATTAAAGGATATTGTAAATATTACATAAATAATGGTAAAAGCTAATTTTATTTTGCAGAAGATTGAAGAAGATATCCCAAATGCTATTTTTTTTCTTATTTTCAAACTTTGGAGTTTGCAAATTTTGAGCTTGACCTCAAAAATGATGCTTTAGTGGGAGGAATAAAAAATTGGCTTTCAAATTAACGAAAGACAAAGCAGAAAAGAATAACTGACTTTCAGTAAATGTGTTGTTTTGATGAGTGAAATGTCTGAATGAAGTCATTTAGCCGAATCAGAAGCTTGGGGAATTGTTGGTCATTTATAGGGGGGGGCAAACACAAACTGAAGTAGCAGAAGCCGCTGGAGTTTCCTTAGGTGGGATTTCCAAGTCTGGAAACGTTTTTTGGAGACTGAAAGTCCAGGCCGAACACCAGGCCTGAACACCAGGCGTGCAACGACGTTCAATGAAGATCGATATTTA
>BMAO01027339.1:0-47761 GCA_019973975.1 Trichonephila clavata
AGAAGCCACTTCATTCAGTTACGTACCCGCTGTTTCGCATTTGCTCCGGTAAACGCTTTCGCGTTTCGTGCGCCGCTTCAATAGATATTCATCAATTTATTAATACGGTCCCATTGAGTTCTTTCATCAAAATTACAGATAATTTTCAGAAAATATTTTAAAAGTATTCTTTGAAAAGTTTGCGTTCATTTTCAGTACAGTACTGTTACGAATTAATTGGGACAAACACAAGAAATTTTACAAATGTCATCGTTTAATTAGTAGGTCAACATGCATGTACTGGCAATCCAATACCAAATGTGATAAACTTCCTCTGGCAGATAGGATCTCATGCCGGATTCACTAAATTGAGCATAAATTATTCATAATAAAATGATACTCATCACGAAACCAAACATTTATAGCATTCTCAATAGAACTGTTTTCTTTGTTGGGCGTCATTTTACTCGACTCTCTTTACAATGTGGTCACCACAAATTTTCAATAGGTTCTATGAAAGTACCAGGCCATTCAAAACGTTATTTTCTGTTCTTGAAAAAAATTCGTTATGTTAGCTTAGAAGTATTGCATGGTGTAACATTTTGTTGAAAGATACCAACACCAGCAGAGAACGTTTGCCTCATATACACAATTTTACTTCCTATTATAGAAATGTAATGTTTACAGTTCATCATCCCCCTTCAGTTGCTACTAAGCTGCCAAGTCCTCCAGAAATAAAATAACCCCCACACATCTGTTTCTGAGGGTGATTAACTATTTGAATAAGATGTTTAACGCATTTCGCAGTTAATTCCCTGTCAAGTCTATTTCTATTAGAAGATTTTACAAAGTTCATTGAAGAAAACAATTTTTCACACAAATATGTGTACCCAAACATCATTGAAGGAGCCCACATTAACTAGTTTTTTATTGACATAAAATTATTTGGTAAAAAATCCCATACGTATAAAAAATATTTTCTACTTTTACTGTGGGATCAATATTATCTGCAAGAATTTCATGCAATTTTTCTCCTTCTACTTCAAAAATCAAATCTTCAAATTTTGTTTTCCACACTACGCTGCTTCAAAGTTCAACTAATTCCATTTCTAAATTGTTTAAACATAAATTCGGTTAACTCATTGTTTCAAATTCTGTTTTCTATTATTCTATAAAATCTAGTGAAATGTATTTATTATTTCTTATTATTCTATAAAATCAAGTGAAATGTATTTTCCAAACTGTTAAATTTAATGAATCTCTCTTCAAAATCTTGTTTTATTTCCAGAATATTCATTACCTGTTTTTTAGTTGCATTTTCTTAAATGTCAATGGGGTTTTCAAAAATTATTGTGTTTCAAAAATGTTTTTGTAATTGAGGCAAACTTTCTTGATTTTCATTTCCAAATCCTTAGTAAAGATGTCAAGTTTCGTCATAAATATTTTAATATTTTCAAACATTGTTAAAACAATTAGTTCTTGTTTTTTGTTCAGTTCATTAAAATTCTGAGTGGTTTCATAATAACATTTAATCAGTTGATTAATGTATATTGGATAACTCATCGATACTATTGTCTTTTTAAATTAAAAAGATCTTAATTTCTTCTAATAACGTTACAAAGCGTTGAAAGACTTAACCGAAAATAAGCTATAGCACGTTACTGTATGTCCAAATTCTTGAATATTGGCATTCAAGTTCCTCTAAAAATTGTACAAATTTCCTTTTATAAAGAGCTCTTGCGTTTATAAAGATGTTATATTTATAACAACTGAAAGTACAATGGAAAATGCTTTTAAACCATGCTTGTAAGGCTTGTTTTTAATTTTTTAACCACTGACGTAGTACAGGGCTACAATTAAAAATATTTATATTTAGAATACAATACTTTGAGAATAAATTTTTTATTAACATACCTAACACACATATATACATACATACTGCACATTACTTTTAAATGCGTTCGAAGTGTAAGTTCAACACTGGTACTGACTGGGGAAAGCACCTTAAGTTGTGAGCCAAAAATTGCTACTATAGAGAATAAGAGACATGCGCATGGCTACTATGGGCATCTCACAAGGTGAAACGGTGAGGGGACGAAAGAGACTTCCACGTGCTATGGAAGTCTCTTCTACAAATATAACTGAACATAACCTTACAAATTGCATTTTATCCGAAGAAAGTGCTTTAAATATGATTATTTGCTTTGGTCTGTCGATTTTTTTCAACAAACCAAATGTGTATAAAATTATACACTTTATTTGATATTATGTAAACACTTTTGCTCTATTTCAAATACTACATATTTTCATATACATTTGTTATCATTTGCGTACTTTGGAACTATAATGATCAAACTGAAGGTTATAAACAGCATTTAAATTAATTTTGTATCAATGCAGGGCTTGAAAAAATACAAATAGAATATGCACTCATGTCCATAAATTAAGGATAATGAAGTTCAGGCAAAGAAAGAGACCAAAACAAATTTGACTTATTTGTAAAGTCGATTTATTAAACAAAAGGTAAAGAGCAAAAAAGATGCTATATTTTTGCCATAATTAATAAAAAATTGCGATTTTTACTCCCTGGAGCAAATCTCAAAAAAAACCTATTTACAAAAAAAAAAACAGTATAACATGGTTAGTATGATGGTTAATACGGAGTATGTCTCCTGGACGATGCAATACAGGCCTTACAACGCCTACGCATGCTGAGTATCAAATTATCAATCTGATCTTGGGGAATATTACACCACTCATCAAGCAATGCCCTCTTAAGTTCCGGTAGACAGGTGGGAGGGGGTTGACGGGCTGCATATCGTCGGTCAAGCATATCCCACACATGCTCTATTGGATTCAAGTCCGGTCAGTATGCTGGCCAATCCATATGGGTGATATCCTCCGATTGAAGGCATTCGTCTACAATGTTTGAACGGTGAGGACGGGCATTGTCATCCATAAACAGAAATTCAGCACCCATAGCACCCCGAAACAAACGTACATGTTGTTCCAGAATGACATCCTGATAGATGTGGCCTGTCATCGTTACACTCTGAACATGCTGTCAGTTCTGGAACCAAGAATAATTCCTCACCAAACGAGCCATCCTGAACCACCGTAACGGTGTCGTTCATTGGTGTTCTCTTAGGGTAACGGGTACCTGACGCTCTCCATATGAAAGTCCAGCGAGAATCAGACTGCAAACTAAACCTGGACTCGTCGGAAAACACCACACAAGACCACTGTTGCGGTGTCCACAATGCATGCTCTCTACTCCAGGTTAATCACAGACGATAGTGAGTTGCGGCAGGGGGAACACATCTGACAGGCCTACGAGCATGTAGACCAATGTGCCCTTAGCGTCTGTACACGGTCTGCCTTGAAACTGTCGTACCGGTAGCTGAAGAGAGCTGACGAGATAGGTCTGATGCTGTTCTCCGTCTGTTTTTTTTTTTGGCAGTAACTGCCAAATACCGGTCCTAATTCGGCGTTGTAACTCGGGGCGACCTGTGCTGTAACATCTACTCACATTACCATCATCTTGGAATCGTTGCCAAAGCCAGGAGATGACACTCTATGCGATTCCAAGTTCCTCGGATACTTCCAGCTGGGCGCTTGTGAACAATTTTCCTTCTTTGCCACCATTCCTTATATACCCCTCTCTTTCACTCTCGCCATTGTGACGTACTATCCGGGCCATCTGGTGGTTTCCTGTAATTTGCAGATCCTTCTACAAGATGCGTGTGATAATTCTACAGGTGAAATTTTTATTTTAGAGTTCAATTTCTGTGTGATTCTGAATTATCCTTAATTTATGGACATGAGTGTAAATAATCCATACAAGTTAGAAAATCTAAATAAATCCGCGTAAGCAAACAAGTGATTGCCTAGCAATCATGGGTCAGTTTAAAAGCTTGCGTGGGTCAGTGGCTGACCCACGGGTCATAGGTTCACCATCACTGCTCTAAGGTAAACATTCCTTTACGATACCTTGTTTTAAAAAAATTATCTCAAAGTCATATGTCTGACTGTGTATAAGTACATATAATAATGCACTATGACTCAAGAGTGGCAAATTCTATATTTAGTAACTTTAAGCCATTGAATTAAATTTTTAAACATAAAAGAACATTTTTCTTATTTATGCTGCCAAAATTGAGAAGTTTATTAATTCATTTCGTAGTTTCTATGTGTTGATCTAAAGATATTTTCCAATAAAGTAAAAATAAATTGTTTCTCCTGTTTTTCTAAAACATCATGCATCTCTTTACTCGTTGTAGAACTTTGTCAAGGAAATTAAAAAGAGCAAAAAGGTTTAAAACTTAAGTTTAAAGAGTTCTTTATTGTATTCAATATTGCCATTAATAAAAAATAAAAAAATGAAACAAATTAGATGCATAGCTCTATAGAGCGCATTTCTAAAATTGTGGGGCTCACCCTCCTAGTGGGTAGTGATGCGAGGGGAACGCAAGCATATTGAAAAGTCGAAAACAAAAAGACATTAAAAAAATTGATTAATTTACTGAAAGTAAATAAGCAAAATACAATGGACAGAATAAAAAGTAAAATACGCATTTTTTTACACTGATATTATACGCTTATAAATGTATCAGTAATGCCCAATGTATTTTATAATTAATTTAACAATTCAAAATTGAGCACAGCATTAATAAATACCAATAACCCCATAGGCTTGTAATATGTAAAATTATATACAGGAATTAATACTTATCTGGTAAATTTGTACTGTTTATAATTAATTCCTTAAATGCCGACTATAAGTTTTGCAATTCATTCCCCAATGCCACCGTTTTCCACTTAGGCGTGCGTATGTGACATATTGAGGGAGGGGGAAAGAAAAGGAATAAATATGCAAATCCTTTGAAATAAGTACATCCTTCGCAATCACTATCAAAGCCCATTTCATTGCATTCTAAAACCTCCATAATAATGTTATTTATAGCATTACACAGAAAAGTTCGTACTTGAATAAGAAGTATATGTATGTCCATGGCAATAAACACTTTGACTGAGCAAAACGCTTATATACACTAGTGGCATTTAAGAGATTTAAGTCGTTCTGTAGCCACCGTCAAAGTATAGTATTATTGATTTAAATATATTGTTATTGTATGGAAGGGGATTGATGAAAATTATGACTAAACATTGGGCCGCAAATATTGAAACTTTCAGGAGCACTGCTTTAGAGAGTGTAATGTTACTGGCAATTAGTTAACATTGTAATAATAATTAAAACAATTAAACCATAGAGGTTTTAAAAATTATTTAGTAAATAAAGAGTGAAAGAAGATTGTGTTACCTCCTTTATCTAATGAACCTTAAGTAAAAGGCAGTTTATTAAGTATTCATAAGAATAATTTTTTTAAACTCTCAATTAAATTTTACAGTATCATATGATTTGAGGTTTCTTATTTTAATAAAAATTTTGAAATAGATGTGTACAGAATCTTATAAGAAAGAAGACATCATCTTTAAAGGTGAGTTTGATTATAAATCATTGTGTGAGGTAAGTCATGATTGAATATCAGAAAGTTTTTTTTTATTACCTTAAAAATCTTTAATTTGCATGAAAAAATTTTAAAAATATATCAAAACCCAATTCTATAAAAACTTTAAATTTTACATTATGTCAAACACAGAACTTGTTGAGTTTTTATTAGAAAGTTTAAAATTCGAAATTTTTCTCCTGGAAACTTTAATTTTGAATGATAAAATGATAATTTATTAATTTTATAACATAAATGGAATGATAATTTAGTAATTTTATGACAAAAATGGAACGATAATTGAATAATTAGTTAATACTCAATCAAATAGCTCCAAATTTGTCTTGTCCTGTGGTGATTTATTGAATCACAATCAAAATTCGAATTGCACATTGAATATTCAAATTTGTAGAGATATTAATCGAAAAAATAATGAAAAAGAATGGATTACATAAATTACATTACTTATTATATGGTCTTACATTTGAAACAAGTTCGTTTAAAAAAAATTCAAAAGCAGCAATGAACTATTTCCAATTTAAAGGGATGAAAATAAATTTAGCAAATTGTGAGTTAATTAGAACTAAAAATAAAATTAAGAACGTTCGGTAAAAAGAGAAACTATATATATACATATAGAAGTCATACTTTTAAATCTATATTTAAGGATTTGTTTTCTTACATTATTATATAAAATTTCTATCCTAAAAGAAAAATTGAACTTAATCTTTTTTTATTGTTCAAGCAAGATGTTTGTCATTGATTTACTGAATTTCCAGATAACTTCCATTTTTTGGTAGATCAATTCTATTATTTTAGAATAATTTCTTTTTATTTCAAAAGTTCTTAACTAATGGATTATAAAAGTTTTTCAAAAGCATTTCAATGGTGAATTTTTTCATTTTGAAGTCGCTTTATTTTATCTATGAAATTCAAGAAATCCCCTTTCTCTTGCAAAATTATTTTTGTTTTAGAACATTAACCTGATATGCGTTTCTTTCGGCATCTCAATTACGTAGACTAATGAGAAATGGCTTTAATTTTTGTGATGATCTTATATAGCGTACGTGACCGAAGAATTAAATTTTATCAACGGATAAAATTCAAAGCAAAAAAAGTGTTCATTTGAATCTTTGTTTGGGAAAATACATAAATTATTCAAAATCAGTGAATAACTCATAAATCAATTTGTAAAATTTTAATAATCAAAAGGAAGCTTCATTTCTTCAAAATATTGTTCGAAGAGCCATTTTGTGATATTTCACTGAAAATTTTTAAGTATAAAATATAATTTTAAATGAAAAAGTATTAAGTTTTAGTGATGCATATATGAAGATTTCGAATGAGAAACAATATTTAAATTAATATCATCAAGTAATCATTTTGGGGCCTTTTACATTAATATAATTTAACTAATATTTGCAAATGCGTTGGGGCAACTTTAAAGACATCGCAACTTTCTTATACTTTGAAAAATGCTTGAATTACGATTCCCCGAAAAATAATTCTTAATAATTAAATTAGTAATATTTAATTCTAACGAATTGTTTGTCTTTAAATTAATTTGGACCGAATACTTAACAAAATATGGGTTTAAATATGCATCAATAACTTTTAAGATTTGCATTTTATATTCAAGGAAAAAGAACAGCGTGGCTCATATAAATATATTTTTCTTTTTATTCCAAACTTTCAATTATTTAAATAACTTATCAACAACATTTTACTTTTAAACCTGCATCGTTTTAAAAGTTAAATAAATAGAGGCATATATTTTATCAAATGTAAATATTTAAAGAGTTATTTTCTTTATTGTTCTATACTGTACTTTCTTTCCGAATACATCAGTCAAAATTAAATTCACCCATTCAATGCAAAATGTTCTTGTAAGTTTCAATAATACGTAAAAGCAAACATAAGGTAGGAAATATTTATCTTACGCGGAGAAATGGTTCATGTAAATACATTTATTTATTTTTCTGCAGTGTAATAACATTAACATATTTTTTTTTGTATTGATAAATATTTCAGAATACTTTTTGAAAGGAAACTTGCGTAACATTTTTATTTTAATCATATTCTCCGAAGTAAAAAATGTGAAGTTGAATTACCCTGATAAAAATAATATTACATTAACATTATGCCGTTACAAAAAATGAAGTGATTAAACATTAATATTCAATTCATTTTAATTTAGTTAAATACGGTATAGCTTTTCAGTGAAATTCTAAACTTGAAAAAAAGATATATATTTAGGAAAATAATAATTGTCTGTATAGTTGTAGAGTAAACGAATATATAATTTTTACACAGAACTAATATTTTCAACTTGGAAAACATCTGAAACTTTTAAAATCCGCATTTTTAAGCGTATACATTAGATTAAATACCTTGTTAAGTTAAAATAAGCCTGTGACTCCTAGAAAAAACTTGAGATGAATTTCTAATTCCGTATAAAATGTATAAATTATGGAAATAAGCCTTCTTCAAAAAATGGATTCAGAGGCTTCATCTACGGATATTTCAGAAGATTTGCTTACAATTGTTTCGGTACACTGCCTAGCCATTAAATCTTCAGTGCCATGACCCAGGAATGATGCAAACGTCAGATTCACAGGATAGAAAGATGCTGGGATATGTAAGTGTTTAGCACTTATACACAATAGAAAAACGCAGGAGAGAGAAATGAAATAAAAGGAAAATCATGAAGTTGGTTTGCCAATCAGAAATCCCATTTGATGATGGTCCATTGTGCTAGAATTCTATCATATCGGAATTCGATATAGGTAGGACCGTGAGCTATCGAAAGGGTGGTTTATCGTTTTGTGATTTTGAAACTCAAAATGGAATTTATAGATCATTAAGTGAATATAGAATTCATGAGTTCAGGGTGGTCAAACTGAACGCAATTTAGCATTTCAATGGTTTGTCTTTGCTGAAACCAATGACTCATCTAGAGAAAAATAAAATATGTGACAAATACAGGAGTTTAGAAGGATCTTACTGAGCATTAGGCTGGTTTCCAAGAACTTCCTACCACTAACACTTCCACATGCTGTGGTCCGTTTTATAGGCTCATGCTCTCACGTTATGTACCCAGAATCAAAAAAGGGGCTTGCTTGCAGCATTACAAATGTCAATATGAACATTGCAACGATGTCTGGAAAAGTACAGATTGTGTGCACAGCTCTATTATAGTAGCTTCTCTTGATATTGCACCCCAGAGATGCGTGGGGACGGTGGTTCCCTTTAAAAAAACTGGATGCAAGTGTGGTGCCATGTCGTCTTTTTAGTCAGCCTGCATGCATCATCATTATGGACGTATATGGCGAACCGCCATATACGTTCATAATGATGATACTTATTATTCCATAATGATGATACTTATCCATAATGTCAATAATAATAATACTTACGTCCATAATAATGATAACGATGATACTTACGTCCATAATGATGATAACGATGATACTTACGTCCATAATGATGATACTTATCCATAATGTTAATAATAATAATACTTGCATCCATAATGATGATAACGATGATACTTACGTCCATAATGATGATAACGATGATACTTACGTCCATAATGATGATACTTATCCATAATGTTGATAATAATGATACTTACGTCCATAAGGATGATAACGATGATACTTACGTCCATAATGATGATAACGATGATACTTACGTGCATAATGATGATACTTATCTATAATGTTGATAATAATGATACTTACGTCCATAATGATGATACTTATTATTAATGATATTTATTTGTATTCCTTATCATCATACTGGTTCTATCTTTGATAAAATGATATAAGCATTCTTGTTCGCGTCTGCAGTTTTCTAAACTGGCAGGTTTTCTTTTCTCAGATCTGAATCCTCTCTACTGGATTATGTCTCCAAGATTTTGGAGATGTTATCTTTCAAAAAAATATTGTAGTACCGCACGCTATCCTTGTGTCCTGGTCTATAACGTATTGGAATTTTACGTTTGCCTAATAAGTTGCTATGTATCACTTCCTTTCGACATGAAAATGAAGTCCAATGAAATGGCATATTTGCTCCATTTAATGGAAGAAAAACAATTGAATCGTACGATGCCCTCGTGTAAGTGGGTCTATAATATAACAATTGGATTTTAATTTCATCTGTTTCCCGGCACGTGATCATAAATACTACATCATTTTCATTACCTTCAATGAACGTGATATATGTAATATTTATATTTTTCATATTGCATTTATGTATAATGGCAACTTTGTAAAATATTTGAAGAGATAATGAAAAATTCTCATCGTGTGAGGACGAGAAAATTTTGCTTTGTGTCATGATTCAGAACAGTGGTTTTTAAAATATGATTTTCCTTACTTTTAATTGTTTTGCCTCAAATAAAAAGTTAAGTATATTTTTAAAAAAAAAAGAAACTGAGATTACTTTGATGGCCTATAAATTTCACTGTTAAACATGCTTTTTAACAGCGCTTTGGATGTTAGACTTTTGCCCTGGCGAGCATGTTCTTCCCAGCTGTCTTTCAATTGAAAGCTTCTAGTCATTGCTTGCTAATATACTGATCCGCCAGCACTTTCAAGCTATTATGATCAATAAAATATGGTATAGACACAATGCAGTACAGGAAGACATCCAAATTAGTCATTCGAGACAAGATCTTCTCGAAGTGGCAGCTATGTTTCCTAATTTTGGCTTATGTATATCCCAAAAATAGCATAATATTTTAATCTTGTTTTGTTCATACTATTTTTCTTACACTCAAAAAACAGCTATTTTTTTTTTTTTTACTTCTATCGGTGTTGCCAAAAGTTTATAGCCAGCACAGTAGATTTCAACGCAGGGGAGTAATTGTCAAAAATGTTGGATGAGGTCTTATTTACTTATTCAACAACAAATCATAAAAAATAATCTTGTCATTTATCTACTCCATAAGCATTGAAGATTGTATTGAAATAAAGGTAAACCATTGGATTTTTTGTTTAAAAGTCCCTTACTTACAACAACAACAACAAAAATTTATAATTTTTATTCTAAGTAAAAGTAATGTTTTTTTCCCTCAGTATATATATTAGACTTTGCATTGCTATAGTATGGAAGGGCGGGAAAAAAATCAATATGTATAAAAAGAGAAAAGTTCATTAATTAATGCTTAAAAATAAATCATTGAAAAATATTTTTTTATTTTAATTTTTTTGGAGAATGACTGATTTATTATAGAATTATAATTTATAATAAATACAAAACAAGAGAACTAGCATATACTTTATCCAGCTTAATTGTCATATGAAAAATAATTGTGCATTCGGAATAGTTTCCCTAACCGAATCCTGAGAAAATGTATATAATAGCATTTAGCTTTTAAATGGGATTTTACGATATCTGAAAACGAGTTTACTCAGGACTCTCTAATGATCTCATCTCATCTTGTTCTCTCTCTCCCACTTTCTGTGTGGAAGTTCTGCTTAAAAAGCAACCAATCTTGAATTTTCCCGCACTCAGTATAGATTCTCAACCGACGCCATTGTGCATTGGGGGAGGTGACATATCTTAATTCACGTGCTTCAATTTTTCCCCTTCGTTCCAGAGTTCCAGTCGTTTTCTGCTGGCAATCGAGTTAGGTTCTGTTTTACATGTTAGGTGGAATTTTATTTCTCTAAAGATGACTGAAAAACTTGAGCAAATGTACTGCATCAAATATTTTGTCAAAAGGTTGGTAATTTTCTAAGTGAAACAATTAGTAAGATTCAGCAAGTGTTCGGAGACGATGCTATGGGGATCACACAAATTAAGGAGGGTTTAAAACCTTTCGTGACGGGGGAGTCATATATGCACCAGTTTCAAACTCTCTTATTGGAAGCAGGCTGCACACAATGCACTTTTCCTTAGGGACGGCCAAATACGAAACTCAACTCACCATTGCATCACCAGGTTGCCGGTGACATTCGGAGAAGATGCATATCTGACACACCTGTCTTTACAATATTTTCAGTTCATCAGTACATCGTCGCGAAAGAATTAGCCGATTCAAAAGTGGCCGCACGTAGGTAGAGAGTGACCAGCGCAATGGGAGGCCAAAAACCGCTCGAAATGCAGCTGTTGTTGGTAATGTAAGATACTCGTTTAATCCAACGAAAGACTGCTGTATAAGTTGAAATTATTAAAGGTTCTGCACTTGCAATTTCGAATGATCATGCGCACAGCGGCTGCAAAGTTCTTCAGTTGGAATGGGAAAACTCCTTCTTGAAATTGTACATGGCTTATTGGACACAATCAAGGCTAAACTTCGCATCTTGTGACTTCTGGCTTTTCCCAAAAATGAAAATGATATTGAAAGATGAGAGTTTGCAGAGTAGAGATGAGAAAAGGCAGATTCTGACGGCGGAGTTGAACACCATTCCAAAAGTGTTTTCAGCAGTGAAAAGAATCCTGGACGAAGAGCGTGAAGGTGCTAAGGGCCTACTTCGAATTTGATTAAAAAAGATCCTGATCCCATAAAGTAACTAAAATATTTTTATGGCCAAATGTTGTGTGTGTGTGTGTGTGTGGATACGTTTTTAACAGACCTTGTACGACAAATATAACACAAGGCGAGGATCTCATTTCAAAATCATGGTGTAGTTGAAGAGGTTAGTTAGAAAAACTGTATGGAATACCCTTCAACAAATTAAACATTTACAGTAAATGTCTATTGATACTTGAGACAAGGAAATAACACATGAATTATTATATTAAAAAATAAAGATTAAAAAAGGAAGAAAATTTCATGACTGTGTGTATTAATATCCGTAATATATTCCACATCTGATTTTGCAAGTAATATTATATTATGCTCTCTTGGATATAAAATTTTCATTATATTGTAAAACTAAGCAAGTTTAATTAAATTTGAATTTTAATTATTTACATCAATGTCATTCATGCAGCAAAATCTGTTATAACAATGATATATCAAACAATAACTCATTGAGCTTATTTCGTCTCATTTAATTAAAGAAACTGCTGTAGTTTCAGTCATTAAGTTTTAATTTAAAATGTTTTAAATTTAGTAAGACATACAGATCTCTCCTCATTTGAATATTTAACATATTACAAATACATCTTCGTAGTAATAAGTTTTAAAAATACGATGTTGTATGAAAATCTTATTGATTTATTACAGAAATTCTAATTTGTATCTAGTTTTACCTAAGAGAGAATGTGAATATATTTTAAACTAGTGCTTATTAGCTTTTGATGATTAATTGTAGAAAGCGCCTTTTGTTTGTCTGAACTATGAGTTTTTTTTTTTTCATTTGTTCTTTTTAAGAAGAACGACAAGAAGACGGGAAGCCAATATCATAGTGTGAATTAATTTTAAACTCGTTGTAACTAAAGGATAATTACCTTGACAGAGAAAGATTTGTGATAGGAATGTGTTGTGCTTTCCAAAACTTTAATTTTCTTTTATTAAGTTTGAGTTTCGTATGTAAATGGCATACTATCCGTATTCAAGAATTAAAAAAAAAGGCAACAACCGAATGAAGTATAAAATAACGGTCAAAATTGTTAAAAGTTAACGGATAGAAAGCATAAATTGCTATATGCATTCAGTTGGTCTGAGGGTTGCATCAATAACAAAAGAAGGAGAAACAACCCAATTTTTAACTTTAAGATTTCACCCTTGACAAAAAAAAAATAAGTAAATGATTTTAAAAAAAAGTTAAAGGAAGTAAATGAAATAAAGAATCTAATAAAGTTTTCAATTACTTTTAACTAATATTGTTATATATTATTTTATAATATACAGTTTTGAAAAGTATGATGTTTTTATGGCTATTAAAGTACTCATTAATTCCAGAATGAAAAAAATCTGAAGTTTGATAAAATATGAATTTTTTACGTAAAACAACTTAAAAACAGTCTATAAACTTCTGTAATTATACTCAGTCGAAGTAATATATTTCTAAACACTCTTTTCCACTGGTTAATTTTCAGTAAGAGTTTTCAAATTTTTCTATGCGATATATTTATATTTGAAATTACCTAAATAAGTAATTTCGAAAAATAACGAATAACAAGTAAAATTTGATTACTATAGTAAAAATGTACCGAGGAATTGTTTAAAAAGTTAAGAGATGTCTCTTTTATTAGCAAAATTAGAGATTTATTTTATTTGTAAATGTTGCTTTGCATCGATGACACTTTTTTTTTGCGTCTACATTCATCTTCAAGTCTCAATAGATTGACCATTATCTGCTGACTTTCCGTTATAGCAGCATTTCTCAAACTATAGGGTGTGCCCCTCTAGGGGGAGTGAAAACCTTTGGGGGGGGTGGCGTGAGCACATCAAAATTTCAAATACAAAAAATTATTTTAAAATTTTCGATGTGTAACATCTTTCCTCTCGGTTGCTGGAGATTTGTGGGAATGATTTCGTGAAAAGGGACGGAAATGCGTAACAGGAAGTTGGGGAAGCGCGCGCTATATAGTGAAGTTCTGTTTTTGCCTTCATTCGGGAAAGGCTCCGCCCCTACCCCCACCCCCTGCGGTCTAGGCCGTGGGAACTTTATTTTTGTTTTCTCACTTTAGGATCAGAGAAAAAGCAAAGTCTTTAGACAGAGACACGGTTAGACAATGACGAAAGTGTTTCGATACCTGACATCGATTGCTGCGTACAATTTAAACGACCGGGCCACAAAGCAGCTGGTGTTGCGATCTATCGCAAACAGAACACCTCACATATTGTGGCTCTTCATATGGATATTACTTATCGTCAAACAAGGGGACTGGGTATTGTTAGTCAAGATATTGGGGACATATGTGCGGCAAAATGCTTATTTTAAAATGAACAAACAGTGATTTCGGTGGTCGTATACATTTCTCCGAATCAAACGGTTCAAAAAATTAAATATTTCGTGCATTTTTTACTTTTACCATATACCGAAGTTGGTTCTCCTTTTTTTTTTTTAAAAAAACTATCACTCGCTTCCCATGATTTTGAGTGGTGATTTTAAAGTTAACTTCAGTTTGCTAGAAGTCGTGCCACTCATAGCTTTTTTGAATGATGAACTCAAGCTCAAAATGTTTCGACAACTAACAGTGGTACTGTTATTGACGCAATTTTTCACAGCAGTTTTTAAACACTTTGAAAAAACAGGTATATGAGTCATATTTTAGTTATCATAAGTTATCATTACCGCTTTTCCCCAAACTGAAGAAGAATAATTATTTTTGATAAGAAATTGCATTACTCCTTGTGTTAATTAAATAAAATTTTCATTAAAGATATAATTATTCCATAGAAAATTATTTCTAATCATTCTCGATTCATTTTTTTCAGGATTTAAGTTGCTATTGCGTATTTACCATGATAATATGTCAGATGTTACACATCGTATGCGACTACTGTAAGGCTCGTTTCTTCTTTTAATTTACTGACAGTAAATAAAACAAAATACATTCAGACATAATAAAGTATAAAATACACATTTTTACTTATATAATATAATGATTAAAATATCAGTACTACACAATATATTTAATAATTAATTTAACAATGCTAAGAATAAGTTTAACAATTACCAGTGACTCCATGGACTTATATATAATATTACTAACAACACACACACACACGCATATATATATATATATATATATATATATTTCAAAAATATTCACAAAATAGTTATTAACATAAGATAACTATAGTCACGATAGCATAAATTCTTAGCCACAGTATTACTAAAGCAAACTCCTAGCCTTAGGGACCAGGATTGCAGGTTTAAACAATGTTTTGCGTCCAGCCAACCTGCACCTGTATTCGCCAATACTCTGGGCCATAGGGAAAGTCAGAAATGTCTAGAGAAGTTTAACTATTATTACAAATAAAACCATAATATATTAATGTAAAACAATAATATTATAGACTATAATAATTACAAGAATATTTTTAAATCAAATCTAAAATACTTACCATGTGAGTACAGCAAAAATTCTTTTCCCGTATATATATATATATATATATATATATATATATATATATATATATATATATAGTAGTAAATAATTCAAAAGAAGACTAATAAATCCCAAGAATCCTAAGATCAGACTTGAAGAACCAAGAACATGGAACCATGACAAACCAAAAAAGAGAAATGTAGCTAGAGGGGAAAACTATTATGATTTCTCGAGCTGTCACTGGTTTAGGACAGTGAAACATATATATATATATATATATATATATATATATACTTATCTTCAACATTTTTACGTTTATAATTAAAGTCGTATTGTAGCTTTAGCTCCAAAGTACATTATTTTTTAATTCGATACATTGTTGTTGTATGGAGGGGGGGGGGGCGATGTAAATTGCGATTGAAAATTGGTAAGCAAACGTTGAAAGTTTGAGAAGCCCTGCGTTATAGCTTAAATGCATTGAGGATTATTTTCCTAATATGTGTTTGTTGGATTGTATAAGGGAATTACATAAAGTCTTTATTCTTCATTTTAACGTGATAAATATCTATATATTTCCCATTAAAATGCATTAACCACGTTAAAAGTTTCGTACAAG
The DNA here is from genome assembly GCA_019973975.1 of Trichonephila clavata. Taxonomy (NCBI): domain Eukaryota; kingdom Metazoa; phylum Arthropoda; class Arachnida; order Araneae; family Nephilidae; genus Trichonephila; species Trichonephila clavata. The sequence continues at coordinate 16,060 of BMAO01027339.1, forward strand.
TAACTCAAAAAATAAAGAAAAAGAAATATATTCTGAAAAAAAATATATATTCTTTAAAGTAATTATTTTCCTACTTATTGTCCAGCAAAAAATACAGAGAGAAGCTGCAATTGTCTCTTACCTTCAGGACAAGTTTTAAGAAATTTTAATAAAAGCAAAAACAGTTTACCTTTATAACTACTAAGCTTTAAGTTATCGACTCTTAAAATCTAAAGTCTTAAGAGTTGTGAATTTCTTTATGTTGAAATAAGGCCAGATGCAACTTTCACCTCGCTTATTTATGTCATTCCGTTTTATTTCCTGTATAATCTCCCGTGATATTACTTAGGAGGAGAAAAGCATGAAATAATAATCTCAGTTATGTTTTAAGATTAAGAACGTTATATAGAACGTACCTGGCGGGCTACATATCACGAACAGAAATTATAAAAAAATTTAACCTGACTTCCTAGCATAATACCATACATATGCAAATGGAAAATAAACTATTTCTAAGCCATAAAAGAACTGTTTTTTTAAGATATTTTATGTAAAATCTTAGAATATTTTGATTATTTTTCATAATACTGAATATTGGGATTACATATTTCAGTTGTTTTGAAGAAAGTAGAGTTATAGAATTGATGATATGCGTAATTATAAGTATATATCAAATAAAAGATATTTTTTTAAAGTTTTTTTTAACATTAAAAAAGTTTTTGGTACCTTTAATTATAAACGCATGCTATATATGAGGGAAATACGGTAAAAATAAGTATCAGATGTTTTCTTTTCATTAAATTGTAATGATTGTGTTCCAAAAAGTTAAATTTAAAAGCTCTCTTTTTTTCAAATTGAATTTTAAATTATAATCAAATATAAAAAGAGTATTATGGATGAAAAATATAACATTTTTATACAGAAAGTTACATAAACATAATTATCCATGTTTTAAATCAGTGTCTCCTAACGGAACACTTAAACGTAAATAATTATATAGGTTAAAAACTAAAATTATGTAAAGGTAACATTTTTAGAAAAATACATGTAAGAGTGAAAGTAAAATACAAAAGTTTAATAGTTTATTTAAAAGTGTTTTGGAATCATGTGTCAAAACATGTTTTGTTTTACTTATAATATTTTTTTAATTCTTATTTAAATACGTGAACATGTGTGTAATGCATATAAATAAAAAATACAAACTAAAAATACAGTCAACTCTGGATAATTCAAACCTTCGATAATACGAATCTTTTGATAATAATTTGAAGTATATGCTCAGTCCCTAGAAAAACTTTTGATATTTCGAATTCAAACAATACAAGAGGGAGGCGCCTAATCTCTGACAATGCAACCAGTATTATGATTTAATTTTGCCGAGCTCACCCAAACCAAACAGACATTCCAGGGATCTTTTACATGCCGTATAATATACGACATGGCCACTGTCGATTTTCTGCATCATCAAAATTCACCGACTTGAGCCGGGGTCGAATCAACAACGTTGAGCGCAGAAGGCCAGCAACAAACCACCTACGTCACCCAGGTGTAATCTTAGAATATAAAGTGTATCTTAAAGACGGCAACTACTATTACTTCTGATTTTTTTTTATTGAAATGAAACAACAGAATAATATTTAAGGATAAATGACTAATCGGACAAATTTTCAAGACACGTACTTTAGACAGATTGTGTCGCACAGCTTACAGTTCCCTGGATTGACCATGAATAACAATTTTTTTTCTAAACTTCAATTCATTGCTTAATAGATAACCGTTCACTATATTTGAACTGCCGAAAAAAATACAATGCTGAAGAAAGTCATTTTGTTTATTTCATCGTAGAAGGTAACTAATGCATACATCTAGAGATTAAGCGATAATCTGACTCTGTATAGATTAAGTTTAACCAAAACATGAGCAGAGCAGTTCAAATGTTTGACGTTTTCTCCAGGCCCAATTGTGCGTGAAAATTTAGACCAAAAAGTGCATTGACACTTTCTTCATTGCACCAGTCAGAGAAGTGATAAGGGTCTACCATGTAACATAAAACATAATCATAACTAAATTTTAATTATTTAATATCATTGATATAGATCTCTTATTTATCAAATCTAGAGTTGCTTGCTATATTAAACGAAGCTTAAGAAGATGACTTTATTTCAAATCTTTTATTCCATCGAACCTTTGTATCAATACGTTTTGCAGACTGTTTTAAAGAAAAATAACAAACAAACGTCATTTAAGACAAGGTATTTCTAAAAAACATGTTAATTTGCATAACTACAGAATTATTAATGCGGGTTATAGACAGAAAATACCATTAAAGAATTAAGTTCACCCCTTTTCGGGAAACTCAATTTCATTAAGCTACTTGAAGATATGGTCCCTAAGCAAATTTACAGAAGTCTTTGAGGAATTTAAATACTTAGTTAAGGACATGAATTAGTAAGTTAGAGTTACTTAATACTTTTATAACTACCCTTTGATAACGGCTTTAAATTTACAGCAATTATTGGGAAACAGACATTTTTTATCTTATTACATAATAAAATAATGATTTTGTCGATTAAATGTTTTCTTATCCTTACTAAAAGACTTGGTATAAAATTTGCTACATTAAGTTATTTATCTGAGGATTAATCAGCCTTTTTTACTAACTTTCTTATTACATAAAATTCCCATTCGATAAAAAGTTAAAAATATAACATTCTTATCATATTAGGGATTCCAAAGCTGGTGATAAGAGGATTTTATTGTCATGAAGGATCTGGGATGTTTTTGATGGTATTATGTTACGTCTGTTTTATTAGAAATTGCTAATACTAGTTTTGGGTAGTTTTCTTTTCCTTTTTTTCAAGTAAATGTGCACAATCATATTTTTACTAGAATGTGGAAAATAGTTAAACTGAAAACTTACAGGCATTTTCTATCTTGAAGCTGCAAATCATCAAACATAATTCAGTTATACCGAGATAAAAAAAAAGGGGGACAAATTTTTTTCCAAAACTTACTTTTACTAAATTATAGATATTACTCATGATTTGGGTCAGTCAAAATGTAATATTTCTATGAGACTTTACGAAAAAGGGGCAAAATTAATCGAAATTACTTAACTCAAATTGGGAGAATAGATAAATTAGTTGCTTTCGGTTATCTTCTACAAAGTTGCTTTTAATATTTGAATATATCTTGTATAAAACACCTTGCTGAAATTTGTAGAATATATAATGACGAAGAAGATTTTTACAATACTATTGAGACATGAATTTATATTCCTTATAGTATATTCTGTATTTTATGACAGTGAAATGAGTTTTTTCTGTATTTTTAACTTCCTCACAAACGGATCAACTTATTTTGCCAGTAAAAAAAGAATCAACATATTTATAAGAAACACAATGCATAAATCATGTTCAATAAATTATATAATTAAATGCATGCTTCACATTCATAATGAGTATATTCCTAAATGACTTTAAAAATTTTCATAGAAATTTTTTTAATATCTCTAAAAAAAGATTGCAGGTTTTAAAAATCAAAAATATTTCACCTAGAAATAAATTGGAATTTCTGATCACATGAAAATGAAAAAAAAAATATTTATAAAACAATTTAAAGACGGACGTTTTGTTTTATATTTACAATATCCATTTAATTGATAACAAGTCTGAGTTTCCTTTAATTTTTTTTCTTCTTCTAAATGATTGTTTTTAAAATTAAACGTTCAAAATCTATTTTATTGATTACTACCTTTACCGTAAATAAAATGTAGGAATCTCAAAATGCAATATTAGAAAAATGCTTTCCAAACAAAAAAAATAAGGGAATTAAGAACCTCAACGTCCATTCTGTCTCTTCCTTCAGAGCTCACATATTTAGAATTACACACAAGGCAAAGACCAACAATAAAGAAATATGGCTAAAACCTCGTTTCATAAATGGTATAAAGGCAAAGGACCAGGGCTTTCTTTATCTCTCCCCTGTTACAGACAGTCCGACACTTGCTGATCCGATTGCCAGATGGCCTTAAAAAGTCTCACTTTTTCTGAGGCAATGAGAGGTTTCCCATTTGCCCTAAATGCCAACTAGAACAGGCTTCACCTCAGCACATCTTGGACTGACATATAGGACTGGACTGGATTGGGAAGATATCCATGATAGCTCATTCTAGCATCGCACTTCATTAAGTCAATGGTTTCACTGATCTGGTCTGACTTCGTCTGACCAGACCAGACGGGAGATTAGCAGCAACAACGACAGATTCTTAACTTAAAATACGCGATAAATAATACACATTAGTAAATTCATATTATAAAAATACCGGTTAACACTAATACTAATATTTCATCAGCAATTTAAGAGAGCCATTTTCATTTAATGAAGTCCCCCTATCGTTCAGATGCGCAATATAGGAATACAAGGTTTATGCGAGAGGAGATCATTGGCTATAATTGTGGACCAATATTTCCTCTTCATTTAAGAGCATCTGGTGACATATTGACTGCTGTGTGATAGTTAAAAGAGACTATCGTAATACTGATAGCCACGGAGAGTTAAGAGGGGATGGCTTCTATATTGCCATGGAAGCTTAATGAATGAAGAAATGAAATCCTCATCCTGTCAACATTTCGCCATCAATCAATCAATTTTCTCTAGTGCGGTGTTAATACAAAAACTGAAATTAATGAATTTATTTTCTTTAATGTAAAAGAAATATTTAAATCAAAAAACACAAATTGTAAGAATATGTTGCTGTGGCATTAGAAAATACTGTTAAATTGTACAGTGTAGTGAGATGACTATTTAGATTTAGAATTAGAACGTCCGGACTTCGATACTCTTAAACATCCACCGGCGTTGTTTCGACACACCACGATATAAAATATAAAAATAGTTGTAGTAACCAAATAAATGCGGCAATGAAATGGCGGACAAACTAGCAAAGGAGGGCTGTAATCTTCCAAATCCCTCTACACATCCGCCCTTACCTACATGGAATTATACTCGTTAAAAAAAATCTCAAAATTTGGTAGAGTGTAGAGCGCCTCCCATTCATCATTGGTATGCGGGTAATAGACCCGGATTGCCTTAGCCCTCGTGATAGATGCTCCCAGACTACACTTTCTCGTCTTGCTAGTGGTCACATCAAGTGCCTTTCATTCTCAGCGAACAAGAGGATCTTTTCCATCTGTGCAAGGTGTCAAGATCACCAGGCTTCCTCGGAGCACATAATGCGTTGTATCGATCTCATAAGCAAATATATCTACACGGATCCCTTTCTTGTGCTGCACTTTTTGAAAGTCAACGTTTATTTGATCTTGTCTGACTTCGTCAGACCCTGGAGGATTAGCAACAACAACAACACTAAATAAATGCAGGACTACTATTAAGTAAGGTTTCGTTTTTAGACTTTTTAATATTATTTTATGTAATTATCATATATTATGAACCTTTATATTATGAAAACCTGACATTGACAAATATGTCTTTTTCGGCGCTTCCTGGAGCACTGTTTTGTCGCAAACCATTTTCGGTGTCGCTAATATGCCAGGAACATTACTATTCCATTTGTGACATTCTTAGCAACGTTTATATTAGGATTTACTAGAATATTGTCAATTACATCTGCCCTTTCTTCGGATTTTTGGCAGTCCCTTTCACTAAATATTACGTCTTCATCAGAATCCTAAATAAGAACAAGAAATCTCACCACCATCCGATTCATTCACAGAAAGCTCTCGAAACAAATTAGCAAATTCATCAGAGCCTTTTCTACGAGTCGTTGCTTCAGGGTGTCCGTTCTGTACACGATTCGAAAGTTGAATGATTTTTTTTTATCAGCAGATATGCAAATGCTCTAAGTAACGGAAGACTTCGACACAATACGCGCGAGCGATTTCAGAAACACGCTCATTTACGCAATGAACCAAATAGCATCCAAGGTAAAATAAATGTGATATATTACTTACAGAAGTCTGTTCTACTAATTGTATTTATTTAGTGAACTATCCTTTGCTGAGCGACAGTTATAATGATAAATTGCTTTGGTGTCGAAACAACACCAGCGGAAGTTCTAGGAGTATTTAGTTGTAAAATCTATCCAAAGTAACCTAGAACCCAAACTTTTTCTGTGTAACTACAATGGAAAAGGATTAAAAGTCACAAAAAATTGTCAAATTTCTTGCAAAAAAACAGGAACTAGAACAAACTAAATAAGCTCCGGTGTCTAATCGACACCGACGGACGTTCTGGTGTTAAAAATGTAGGCTTGTATTTCGAAGAAACTAAAGTTTTAATAAAGCAGGGTAAAAGAAAGAATGTCTCATTCATCTTCAAGGTAAATTGTATTTAATTAGTAAAGCGAAGCGGAAGTAAAATATGTGATTGTTTCTCGAAAATATTCTGCATATGTCATGTGCCTCTACATAATATTTTTAAATAAAGTAAATTTTGGAATTCTAGTAATGTGATTTTGTCACAATACATTACCATTAATTAATATTTGATTTTTTGACATAATATCTAAGTTCTTAATGAAACTAAGAATTTCGTTAATATCGAAGTCCAGAATTTATACCTATTTATTATTAATCAAATATTTCACTTACTGAATGTTCTTGAATAAGTGTGGTTAATTACGTTATTTTCATCAAATACTTGGAATGATAACCAAATAATTTTGCATACTTGCCATTCATTCGGGATTTCTTTCTCTAAACAAATATTTATAAATTTCTAACATTGTTAAAAATTGCACATATATCACAATCGATTGCAACAATGTTTTCGCTTTGAAATAAATGTCTAATTATCATTTCAATATTTATATAGATATTCCATTATTTAGTTCATGTTTTTATTTATTATACATTCCATGGTCTCTGAGAGACCTTATTTGCTTTTCAAGAATTTAGAGCACATTATAATTTTATCTTTCAAGAAATAAAATGGTATTAATTATTATGTTACATTTCTGAAATGTGTTTTGCTTTTCATTGTTTTGGGGGGGGGGGTGCAAAACCGCTAATCTATTCAAAACATTTTTGAAATAAAAGAAGAACTGTATATATCTATATATATAAAGGAGAAAAGCGACTCACTCACTGACTGACTGACTGACTGACTAATCACGAAATCTCTGGAACTATTCAACCTACAGACTTGAAATTTGGTAGACATGTTCCTTTGATAGAGTAGACATCAGCTAAGAAAGGATTTTCCGAAATTCGAAACGCAAGGGGCATTACGGGGGGTTAAGGGCTTTAATAATAATTGTTTCCATGCTTAAACTACTTGATGTACAATCTTAAAATTGGGTAAGCGGATTCCTTTCAGAGAGTAGAGATCCGCTACAAAATGAGTTTGGTGAAAATCGACCCCCAAGTGGCGTTGCAGGGGCTTAGGGGGCGTTATAGATAATTATTTCCATTTTTAAACTATTTGACGCACTGTCTTTAAATTTGATATATAGATTCCTTTCGTAGAATAATGATCAGTTACAAAACGGGTTTTGTGAAAACAGACTTCTAAGTGGCGTTGCGGGGGATTAAGGGGCGTAATAGATAAATATATCCGTTTTTAAACTACTTCACCTACCTGCTTGAAAATTGGTAGGTAAGTTTCTTTCCTGGAGTAAAATATCCGCTACAAAATGGGTTTTGGGTAAATTGACTCCCAAGGGGTGTTGCGGGGCGGGGGGGGTTTAAGGGGCGTTATAAATTCCTATTTTTAAGTTATTAGACGTACAGTCTTGAAACTTAGTAAGCAGATTCCTCTCATAGGGTACAGATACGCTAAAAATGGGTTTCGTGAAAATTGCCCCCAAGTGGCGTTGAGGGGACTTAAGGGGCGTTATAGATAATTATTTCCATTTTTAAACTATTAGACGCACAGTCTTTATATTTGATAAAGAGATTTCTTTCATAGAGTAGAGATCAGCTATAAGAAGGTTTTGTGAAAACAGACCTCTAAGTGGCGTTGCAGGGGAATAAGTGGCGTAAGAGATAAATATTTTCGTTTTTAAACTATTTGACCTACCTGCTTGAAAATTGGTAGGAATGTTTCTCTCATGGAGTAAATATCCGCTACAAAACGGGCTTGGAGAAAATTGACCCCCAAGGGTTTTGCGGGGGGTTAAGGGCAGATATAAATAATTATTTCTTTTTTTTAAACTATTAGACTCACAGTCTTGAAATTTGGTTAGCAGATTCCTCTCATAGGATAGAAATACACTGCAAAATGTGTTTTGTGAAAATCGACCCTAGGTGGTGTTGCGGGGGTTGAAGGGGCGTTATTGATAATTTTTTTTGCATTTTTAATTAATTGGACGCACAATCTTCAAATTTTGCTAAGCATATTCCTTTCATAGAGTGCAATTCCCCTACAAAATGGGTTTTGTGAAAACAGACCCAGAAGTGGCGTTGCGGGGGCTCAAGTGGCATTATAGACAATGATCCCCATTTTTAAACTGTTCGACGTACAGTCTTGAAATTTGATAAGCAGATTCCTTTCGTAAAGTAGAGAACAGCTACAAAATGGGTTTCGCGAATATCAACTACTAAGTTTAATTTCGGGAGATTAAGAGGCGTAATCGATAAATATTTACATTTTTAAACTACTTGATCATCCTGCTTGAAAATTGGTAGGCATGTTCCTTTCATGAAATAGAGTTCCTCTAACAAAGAGTAAAATGAAAATTGACCCCCAAAGATGTTTGCGAGGGGTCAAGAGGAGTTACAGAAAAAAATTCCTGTTTTTAATTGTTAGACCCATATACTTGAAATTTGTTAAGCATGTTTCTTTTGTTGAATAGGGATCCACTAAGAATAAATTTTAAGCAAATCAAGTTCTGGGGGGCGTGCAGGGGTTACTGGGACGTATTGACAAAAAATATTACTTTTTTCGAGCTACAAGGACTATAATAATGAAATTTGGTTTGCATTTTTCTTTTGTTGAATTGAAATCCGCTAAGAGCGGTAATTTTGGAAAACGGCTCTCAACGGGATTGCGGGGATATTTATAGTAAAACTTTTGCTTTTTTCTGTTAGATTTAGACTTGAAATTTGACTTGCATGTTCAATTTACGGAGTAGAGATCCACCGAAAATTGGTTTTGCGGGAATCCACTTGGTTTTTGAGTTACGAAAGAGCAAACATCATTCTATGCTTCAATTTTAGAGATTTTTAGAAAATACAAATTAGATGAGTTCTGCCCTTTTTTTTTATCAACAGGTGACAGTTACAGGTATAAGTATATTTTTCAATTCAATCGAATTCTTAATGCTAGGACTTAGATATCAATAATTTATACATATATATAAGCAGTAAAAATTTATAAAACATCATGAAATACCCAGCGAAGCGGGCGGGTAACAGCTAGTATACATATATATATAATGGCATCTTTTTAAATCAAATTTATTTACATATGTATTTTGTTCCTTTTTATTCATAAATACATATATACATAAATAATTTTTATGCATAAGTATTAAAAAACCTGTAATGTGATTTTTTCTTAGTTTGGGTTATTTTAAATAAAATTTGTAATTCCCTATTTTCTATGTATTATAAAACAATTTAACCTTTGTATATCTTATAATATTAATTTATATATCATTTCTGCTATAGTGAATTTTAAATCACGATTAGATATTTTATATTGCAATAAAAAGCATATTCATTTCTTATTAAATTATATACACATACACACACAAGCACGCACGCACTTGTGAGCAGATGTGTGTGTATGTGTGTGTGTATGTGTGAGTGTGTATGTGTATTTGTGTGCGTGTGTGTGTATGTATGAGTGTATATCTGCATTTGTGTAGAGGAAAAGATCAAACGCTATATTTCTTTAAATATATCGACATATGCAGAAAAAAATATTACATATTTTTCCTGATGAGTAAATTTGCAGATAAACTCTATTGGGAAAATTCAATATGGTTTTAATTGAATATTTTTTTGGTAACTTTTAAAATGATTTGATGAAGCTGAAGTTTTGAAAGAGCTATCCATGTATATACACATAATAGCTGGTATACCCGTTCTTCGCACAGGTGAATTGAAAAATTAAACAATACAGATTGAAGTAAGTTTAAAGAAGTTTTTAAGGAGTTAATTTTAAGTGAATTGCAAATTAAACGAAAAAAAAATTCTTGCACATCTCAGCTGGACAAAAAAACCATATTTGTTAAATTTAAACTCTGAACGAATAGCTGATAAAAAGGAGATTTTTATTTTATTTATAACGCCCCGTAACTATCTTGTTGGCAGATTTTCGAAAATACCTTCCTCTGCTCAGCAAAAGTAACATATTGTTACAAATTTTGTGTAATTAACGGTTGAAATATATAGTGTAAATAATTTATATTTGGATGTTTAATACGTTAATATTACTTTCTGCTGCATTTATTTTATGCTAAAATTATAGTATTTGGAGGCAACGCCATTCCTTATATTGTAATTACGATTCAATGGAAACACAGCAAAATGTTCGTGATAGAGCCAAGTTGGCATCATTTTTGGCAACCACATTTACAACTAGGGGATTGATTGAAAGGTGCAGAAGTTGGTGGGGAGCTGCAACAAAGAGGATGGCACAAAACCCTTCACCACGAAAAAATATATATACATGCCAACTCTCATAGTGATCGATTGGTTGCACGGTGTTGGAATGTGAAGCGAAATCACATTTGCACGCATCCATTTATGTATATATATATTTCAACATTAAAGGAGAACCTATCCAAACTAAATTTATCTGTACTTCGCGACCATGTTGATTGAACAGTGGACTGTAGAGCCGGGGTGGCCTTAAGTCAATCGCGATTAACCGGTGGACCACCAAGACATTTTGGGGTGACCGCCGTTACTAAGACCTTATACGCATATACTAATGAAACATATTTGTGGAACATTGACGGTCGCTTGCCTCTAAAATCGATTTTTCACAATCGACCTGATTGTGTTTACTTAAGTAAATTATTCGATGTATGTGTAGACACATGTACCTTTATTGGAAGCGCATTATGAGCAGTAACCCCTTAACTGCTGCATGCGTATATATCCGTCTCACTCAACTGGTATGCTTAGTGCCCTGTACCAGGGGTGGCCAACCTTCTTGGGAAGAGTGCCACTATTTGATAAAAAATAATTAAACGTGCCACTTCCAACTTTTCCAACAAACAAATGTGGAAAAGTGAAAAAATGTTATTTATAAGCTTATAATGGGATTTTTAAGCTAATAGCACATTTTTTAATGCAAGTCTATGTACTCGAAATTTAAAAATAATATAATAAATAAGACGAAAGTATAAGCTTAGACTTTTATTTTAATAAACTGTTAACAAGTTCAATCAATTAGGTTAAGCATAAAATAAAAACGAGCAACTTGAATCATTTAATTCAAAATAATTATTAAACGCTCAGCATTTACTTTGTGTGGCTTTTGAATTACTACTTTTTTACCAAGTCATCTATATTAGGATTAGCTCTTACAGATGTCCACAAAATTCGGTTATTATAGGTGCACATTGTTTAGTTTTGAGTGATATTTATTTTATTATGTTTATAGCAGAAAACACATTTATTCACAAACATATTTTGATCCAAATTTTGAGGTCTTTTTGTCTGAGACACTTCAATAAAATTGTAAGGGTATTTATTTATTATCTTTAAAAAATATTTTTAATTTTTTCATAAGTCTTCGCGCGTGCCACAGTTACAAATCCACCGTGCCACATTGTTGCACGCGTGCCGTGGGTTGGCCACCCCTGCCCTGGACGAACATATGTCTTTCCGAAATATGATTATTTTCTTTGCGCTACTATCAGTGAAACTATTCCGACGGCTTTGGAATCCAATAAAAGTACTTTGACAGTGTATGCAAAGGATTGGCTTATTTCAGAGAAAAGTTGCTGTGATTTGTACATTTTACCCCCTTTCCCCTAATTCATTGCATGCCTCCACCTATGTGAAAAACAGGGGCACTGAGGAACGAATCGCTTAATTTCTAAGTTAAAGGGTTAACACGCTCGCTGCCGCCACAGGGAAAAAAAGCGATTTCCACGATACCAGCCGTACAAATGAGTTTCTTTCCATAAGCCGACTGAAGGGGAGAGTAAACATTGATGATTAGCTCTTGATCATAACAACATATATGTCGCACTTTCTCGGGATTAAGTTCTCGTGTTGACGTCATGTCCCGTGATGGTGCGGGATCCGGCAGCGAACATGTTTACATTCTTCGTGTACGGATTCATCGGTTCACGTATGTTCACAGCATTGAATACGTCTATCCTTCACCGACTAATAGTCGCTCATACTTGTTTAAACATTCAACTTGACAATTTTGTAGCAAAAATGGTAATATTTCATATTTTAAAAGAGGAGTGCTACGTCCAAGAAGAAAAGAAAACATACAATTTTAATACGGAATGGGAAGAACTGTGTTTCTTTACAATGTTGATAGCAAAATGTGAGTGCTAGCATCATGCAAGTATAGAATTTCCAAAAAGTGGTATTTCAAAAGCATGTTTGGAAGTTTCGATACAAACAAACCCTTCCCATGAGGCAAGGAGGTGGTAGAAACTTCAAAAAAGAGAATTCTAATGACATTGATACAGAAATACCACACACTCCTGGAAGAGCTGACACCGAGAGAGGAAGGGGGAACTTCCAAGGCAAAAAGCTACACACTTGAAGAAGCCCATGCAACGCCACACTAAACTGAGAGAAAAGAAAATTCTCTGTCAAGGAAGGTGAATTGAAAACATTTCAGAAAAGAATTTTAATGATATTATAGAAATCACTTATATCGCGCATACACGCTCACGAGAAGGAAATTACCATTGGATAACGTTATATTCTCTGAAAAAGCTGGGCTAAACGGAAAGGAAACGGACACACCCGTCGGAGCAAACAGGTAGAGGAAATATTGAAAAAAGTTAATATAAATGAGATTGATACAGAAATCACACTCACAACCAGGAAATGCTGATACCGAGAGGGGAACGTGAAATTCCCATTGCAAAAAGTTATACACTCAAAGAAGCCCGTGCAACGCCGGGCCATGCAGCTAGACAGAGGTGATGACTTATCGCATTTGGTTTCTTATCATTGGATTATTCACCAACAGGTTCCACCAATTTGTTCCTGTCTCACGGATGACCAATTGGAATCAATCCAGTGCAAGGCTAGCAATTAATAATTTTATACTGAGATATTCAAGATTGGCGGACAGTATGCACACTAAGAGTATGAGAAAAAATTATTGATGAAAATGATTTATATTTTTAATGTATTTTGAATTGTTTGATCTTAAATGCATCATTCGATATTATTTTATTAATGTCTATTATTATTACGTTTGTATCTTACGTTTTGCTTAAAACGCGATTTTAAAAGAGTAAGGCTTTAATTGTTATGCAGGCAAATATGTATTCCTTATTTATTAAGTTATAGTAAGTATTGTAAGCCCTTTTTTTAGTTCACTACTCTTAGGCCACTGAGTAGACCGCAACACCTTCAAAAGATTAGAAGTATCCCGCACCCTGGAAAAGTCTGCCCACCCCTGCTGTAGAGCTACCTAGTTGGGGGCTGCACCAAAGAGGATAGCAGAAAAATATTCTCCATAAAAAATACATATGCATTCCAATTTTCCTAGTGATCGATTGGTGTTGGAATGAAGTAATTTCAAAAATAAAACATGCATATATATATATATATATATATATATATTCATTTTGGATAAACTGTATACTTTATAAACAATATGATAATTTTAAGTATATTATGATATTACTGTTATATAACTAAATGCGTACGTTTTGAAACAAACAAATGATTAACTATATTTCGCAAAAGATAATAGGATTACGAAAATAACTTACAAACCAATTTAAAAAACTGGAGTGTGAACGTTTATTAATGTTGTACTATACAGCAACACGAGGATTATTAACGATGGAATTTGTTGTTTTGAACCTCTGCCAAGTGAGGAGGTGACATCCGAACTGCAATTCCGTTCAACAAACTACCTCCTCACATTCAACCTCGACTGATTTAACGTGCATCGGTGCCCTTTACAAGGTGGATCTTCAGTGGTTCAAGCCTCGATCTGAAGACACAATCGGCCACGAGTGCGTGACTTTGACCACTAGCCTTCTGAGGTCACGAAATAATTGTTGTCTTCAATTAATGTGTGTGTGAATAATCCTTGAAAAAAATTAGTTGATCGTGTCGGATACAACCAAGTAACATTGATGTGGAACCTTAATTGACGGATACAGGGAGCAGTAAATAATCGACACTACCTATTGTATCAAATCCGTTACACCACTATGTGTTTTATCTAAAATAATACATACATAGTAAGTTCAGATCGCTGTGCTGTATAAGAAATACTGTCGGCTCTAAGACGGGATATTTGTTAGAGACGCTTGCTCTGCTGAACGACCCGAATTCCTCAAAAAGCGTAGATGTTCGTAAATATACAGTGCCTAAGTCACATATAGGAACTTTAAATATTCGTAGAGTTCGAAGTCCTCTAGAAAGTGTGATGGTAAGGGAAGAGGGTTGGAGGGTCCCTCCAAATCTCACTGTCACCCTCGTGGGTCTACAAGCTGCGACCAAACAAAAAAAAACGAGCCTTACAGTAGTCGCATACGATGTGTAACATCTGACATGTTATCGTGGTAAATTCGCAATAGCAACTTAAATCCTGAAAAAAATGAATTGAGTATGATTGGAAATAATTTTCTATGGAATAATTATATCTTTAATGAAAATTTTATTTAATTAATACAAGGAGTAATGCAATTTTTTATGAAAAATAATCATTCTTGTTCAATTTTGGAAAGAGCGGTAATGACAATTTATGATAAATAAAATATGACACATATACGTGTGTTTTCAAAGTATTTAAAAACCGTTGAAAAATAGCGTCAATAACAGTACCATTGTTAGTTGTCGAAACATTTCGATTTGTGTTCATTTCGAGCTTGAGTTCATCATTCGAAAAAGCTATATGTGGCTCGACTTCCAGCAAACTGAAGTTAACTTTAAAATCACCACTCAAAATCATGGGAAGTGAGTGATAGTTTTTTTTTTTTTTTTTTGAAAAAGAGCAGAACCACCTTTTATTTATGGTAAAAGTAAAAAATGCAAGAAATCTTTAATTTTTTGAACCGTTTGATTCAGAGAAATGTATACGACCACCGAAATCACTGTTTGTCCCTTTTAAAATAAGCATTTTGCCGCACATATGCCCCAATATCTTGACTAACAATACCCAGTTCCGTTGTTTGACGATAAGTAATATCCATATGAGGAGCCACAACATGTGAGGTGTTCTGTTTGCGATAGATCGCAACACCAGCTGCTCTGTGGTCCGGTCGTTTAAATTTTACGCATCAATCGAAGTCCGGTATCGAAACACGTTCGTCATTGTCTAACCGCGTCTCTGTCTAAAGGACTTAGCTTCTTCTCTGATCCTAAAGTGAGAAAACAAAAACAAAGATCCCACGACCTAGACCGCAGGGGGGGGGGGAGTAGGGGTTTAGCCCTTCCCGAATGAAGGAGAAAAAACAGAACTTCACCGAATAGCGCTAGCTTCCCCGACTTCCTGTTACGCATTTCCGCCCCTTTTCACGAAATCACTCCCACAAATCTCCAGCAATCGAGAGGAAAGATGATACACATCAAAAATGCAATCTGTCTCATCTTCAAACCGATTAATTCTGTAGGTACCGATCTGATATTACTTTGGATCGGGTGGAATAATTATCAAACACAACAAGAAATACTTTCCTAAAAATAGAGTCATATGTACATAAATCTCTGCATGTACTCTTCGAGTCTGTAATTCTTTAAAGTGTCAACAAAACTTACATTTAGTGATTTTTTTTTGTTTTGTATTTTTTTCAAACCCACAAGTGCTTGCTTCTAGAATAGTTCATTTAGCGGAGGGCATGGATAAACTAACGGCATTTCGTTTTTAACATCAAAACAAACTTTTGTTTACAATGCCAAGATGTTCAAATTGGAATCTAGTGTCACTCTATGGGGAACTGGTAGCTTAACTGTTACCTTATGTATCTCTCTTCTGTTCCCCTACGTGATAGTACGGTTTGGAGGGTAACTTTGAATTAAACAAAGCATATATATATATATAAACACAAATGGCACACAATATTTGAAACTTCTTCCACCAGATTTCATTGCCACCTAGAATTGTTTGTTTTTTATTTTCAAACCCATTACCTAAAGAAGATTGAAAGCTTGAGAATGATTGACCCAATATACACCATCTGCTTCTATACTGGAGAAACTCTGGATGTATTCAGATGCCACATGAATTGCGATACACCAAACAGACATAGAAAACCTCTTTCATTCATGTAAAGGTGAACATCAGCCATTATTACCAGCAATTACGGCTAAAATTCGACATCTCTTTGTCGTTATTCCAGATTATATTTTTCAACACTTTTCTTTCGTAATTTGTGTCATCAGTAATACATATCCTTTTGATTATCTCTTGATCTTGATAATATTTTTCGGATGACGAGGAAGTATTATCTTTCCTTTGTTTGATCCTTATAATATTCCTGATTTGTGTATATTTTCTATTATTATTCCTCTACTTACGTTTTCAAGTAGCAGACAAAAATACTTTATGTTCTTCATTACGTAAGGTACTAAAACGTTGAAAATTCGTACAATAATTAATTCTCTCATTTATCACGCATTTCAATACTGAAATGCTCAGTTACTTAATAGATTCAGCTCAGTTATTTAATGTGAAATAAAACAATTACGTTTTGAAAAATTAATCGATTTCTAAAATATCCTTTTAAACTTAAAAATAACCGTTAGAAATAAATTAACTAGTGAGTATATAGATTCTTTCTTCTTAGAAATAAAGGAATGTGTATGAAGAATGCAATAAAAAGAAAGCATTTACTTAAAGAAAATTATATCTTACCTTTAGCAACAAGATAAATAACACAGGAAATTTCTTAAAAATTATATTAGAAGGAAATAACTATGAAACGGAGAATTTGTTAGGATCAAAATTCATAACTGCGTTCGTGTCTTAAACCGTGTATCTATGAATTCAAAAGAATAAAAACCTGAAAGATCTATCAAAAAAATTCCAGCATTCTCTTTCTTAGAATTCAAAGAGAGGAATCAGAATACCAAAAAAAAAAGTACAAATGCAGAACAAAGGATAAAAGGCTTCACTGTATCAATATCAATAACGTTAAAATAATAGATTTCAACTGAAGAATGAAGTTTTGTTTCCATGGTAGAGATAAAGGAATGCAGTATATTAAAGCAAAACATTTTTTTATTACATGGCGTTTTGGTAATAACTGAAAATGAAATTCTTACATTATAATCGTTTCTTTTTGTGCTATCAAGAATTTATTTTTGGTTTATATGGAAGAAATATACCCTTATTGGCAAAACAGGTGTTCAGAAATTAAATGTTGAATTAGAAATATATGTTATAATATTATGCAAATTATATGTATTTCCAACGTATCGTATATAATTGCTTTAAAAATATGAGATAGTACAAAGTAAAAAAAACTTCATAAAGTTATGTTATATACATTTTTGCACGTGATATTGTATAATTATCGTGGAGTAAATTTGAAAAATATGGGTACTAAGTTAATACGGCCACATTTAGGCAAATACCTACATTACTCTTAATGGTTTTGAGTTGGTATATTCGCACTGTGGAGTTGGCAATGCTCAAGAATCACAGTGAATGTGTGATTTGTTGTGCGGTTCAAACCTAAGTGCATACAGGCACTTTCTAATGTAAATACAAATACCTGATATTTCAAATTGAAGTAGTTATATATTTAAGTTTTCTTATATTAGATGTTGTACTCACAAAATTAATTAATTTTACATGAAACCTATTAATGGGCATAATCTTAAATGAGTGTAGTTTTCCTTAAAGGGGAACATGTGGTTTCCTTTTTTTCTCCTTCGACAGCAATAATATCAACTACTGAATAATCTTACCATTGCAAATATGGGCAATAAAATTAAGTGTAGTAGGGGCAATACAGAAAATTGATGAAGTAGTGCTTTCCAACCTAACTTCTTCACAATCATCTCGTCCTGAGCGTATTTCAGTTCATCTTCCTCCCACAAAATTAATAATATAATAACTCTCCCTTTTTTATAATAACTTTGTGACGGATCTCTCCATGTCCCTCCTTTAATCCTCTTGGGAAATATTTGGTCTATCAATTCAAGTTTACTCGTAACGAACCCTCTGAAGAAGAAACCGTCATTATGCAGATTAGGTCGGATATATATAGTCTAGGTTTTCATGCTAGTGAGATATTGAGAGATAAATAAGGAGAGATTGCTACCGATCAGGTATTAGTCTATTTTATAGCACGTTTCAGAGATTAGATATTTGAAAGAATTAAAGTGACGATTGGTCACTTTAGTTAAATTATAGCTCGGATATTTAGGAAAGTGGATTTATCCTGATAAAGGAGGTTTGATTTGATTTGACTGTTTGATTTTATGGCACAAGAGCCAAATTAGGCTAATCTGCGTTAAAAAATGATTTAAAAAGTACTAAAATTTTGAAAACTGGTTCTAAATCATACATAGTTTAATAAAGTCAGATGATGCTCAAAATGTTTGAATAAAATTTCAATTGTAAAAAATAAAGGAAAAAGATTAAGTTAATAAATAATGAAAAAAGGTTTCATAGTTTTCGCACGTGAGTGATTGAGTGCAAAAAGCGAAATTATAATTAGAGATATGACGACATATAATAATGTAATTCATCAGGAAAGTAAAAATTGATGCGAACAAGTCAAAACTTTAAAATCAATATGTTTTATAACAGTAAAAGATAAAAGTTACTTTGGACTGTTTCTAACACGGAATGGAGTAAGTGTATGGGGAAAATTTTCACGTTTCCATTCCTCCTTTTGCCAATTGTCTTCCGATAAGAAATATTTATCCTTCTTCGTTTCCCCTAAGTAAGACTTATTCTTCGGGGATTCCACCTCTTCTTCTATGTTGTATACAATCATGACCTCATCAGACGTGTCTTGAACAGGTGTAGTTTTTCTGGGTTTATGGGGTGCCATTTTGATTTCTAATTTCGGTTTAACAGTAGAAGAGGCATCGTTGCATATGGTTTTAAATGTACGCCTTTTTTTACGAGTTTTTAAATTTTGTTTTGAAGTTTGAGATACAGAAGATGTGATTGTGGAAGATACGCTATTCGAAGTGAAGGTGGTAGTTTCAAGAACAGTGGGATGTGTGTTTCAGTTGAAAAGGCTGTAAACATTGGACATGTAGAGGGGGAGAATGCTTGATTGGATGAGGATGAGATGTTACAGCCGTACATTGACTGTTGGATGCGGAGAAAGCAGAATTAAGTAAAGGAACAGGTGGCTGAGTTTCTGATGACGTTGTAGCTGGAGCAGAAGATGTGGATGGTAAGAGGTGTGCCTGAGTTGAAGTAGACGATCTAGTAACTGAATTTAAAAGCCTTCTCATAATTAGAGCCTCTCGTTGTTTACTCTCATGTTGCTCAGATTGGGAACATCTCTTCTAGTTTGAATTTATAGAATTCTGTCTGTTGATAATTTGTGCGTTCAATAAATAGATTGGTTAACTAACATGGCGAGTCATCATACCAAACCTCTAGGTGTGGCTGAGAGAAGAAATTAGCCCTTGTAACTTAAGGCAAATAACAGCAGCACGTGGATCATATATTCTCACTACTGGATTCTCGCAGTCTGCAGTACAATTTTTTGGAGATCCTGAATCCAATTCCCACACTGAAAGCTACCTGCAGAACACGTAAAAATGTTGCCAAAGAGCTGACAAGTGCAGAAGGTCTGGCTTCTGCGAAGAAGAGAGATTCCAACGGAGGTCGTAGAGGAAACACTCAGAGCAAATCAAAGTGTCAATAAACAAAATGCATTCGGCATTTATCCTATTTGTGGTGCTAACTATTATGACTAAAATCAAGTACGGGGATAGGTGAAATGTTGTAGCTCTATTTCATCTTAGTTCCATGAGGAATGTGTCCAGTTAGAGGGTGACTCCTTCTATTGTAATGAATGTAACGTATGATAAAAAGGCAAGTCCTCATTAAATGTTATTTTTCTTTAAGATTGTAACAAATTGTGTTAATTTAATAGTTTATCTGATTTTTTATCCATTTAATGATTTTTAACTTATAAATAAGAAATTAGATATTTTTTTTGGATAAAATATGTTCAATAATAAGCGATTAAATTTACTTATCATTTGTCAAACATGTACTTTTTGTAAAAATGCATTTCAATTTTCAAAAGGTAAATGTAGAAATGACCTTTTCTCTTATCTTTCTTTGTAATGCAACCTTTTCATATTTCTGGCATTTGTGCCCATATTATCTTAAGTTTTAGTCAAATATGGTGAATTGCAAAATTTGGTTTGAAGTCTCTTTATACACACACATCAAGACTAGCTACAGGTTTTTTATTTTTATTAACAAGACCTAATTCAAAAGTTTGAAATATCTTAATTTTGGAAAACTGAAAAGTGCTTTAGAGTAGTATATTTTCAATTAAGTGCTTTGATGCCCATGTTTTTCAAGTTTACCTCCTTAATCATCATAGTTGCGAATGATAATATTCCAAAGATATAATCAGAAAAGATTTTTAAATTTCATTTTAAAATTTGTTCTTTCTCTTTAAACTTTATTTATTTTTTAAATGCTAATCATACAAAAATCAGACATTTTAAAATCGCTTTTTAATATTATTTTTAATGATCAAATAATCTATAAAAAGGATTTTGAAAGATAATGCAAGTGTGTGCCATTTTTACTTTTCCTTAAATAATATTTAGAGTAAATTTTCATACACATAGGAATAAAAAAATTAAAAATTAACTTCATTCCTTTTTACTTTCAATTAATTTGTGTAATTTTAAATCACGCTTTTGAATTGTTTATATTGCTCAATAAAAAACGGTAAGAAGATGCGCCTGAATTTAAATTTATTTTGATAACTTAATGATGGAAAATATAGTTTTGAATTGTTGTTATCAATGCTTTTGGTAAATGGTGTCATGAAACAAAATTGTATTTGCTTACGCAAATAATTGCCCCACTTGTGATATTTTGTTAATAAAAAATGAAGTATCTGTCCCACAAAAATATTCTTCTTATTTTCATTTTTTAGCATCCTCCTCAAACAGAAATCTAACATACATTTCAAAACTTAATAAAGTCTCCACTACATTATGATTTCATTTTCTTCTTTCAGGTAAATCTCAAGAGGTATGTAAACTCCATTATATATTGTACAGGCTGTGTTGTATAATGTATTTTCCCTTGAAGAGGTATACACTAATATAAAATTCATTTCTACCCCAGAAAATTGGAAATTAAAATTTAATTTCAGAATTTAATTTTATTTATAAGAATGAGATAAAATGTTCTCATTTTTGTCTGTATACTTAAATTGAAATATAAAATGAAATTAAAAATGGCTTTAACTCCAGAATTTAAAACTGGATTAAAGCATTACTTTATTTTAATTTTTATTTTTACTTTTTTCTTTTGTCGTCACTGAAATTAAAATATTTTACTCTGGTGGTAAGGAAAAATTCACTAAATTAGTTTTGTTTATTTAAGAAAACCCCTTTTTTATCTTTACAAAGTATAATTTTGCTTCCAGGTTTTTTCAAAAGCACAATAAGCATTTATTGTGAAAAAGCAGGGTTCTTTGCTTTTTCATTAATATAGATATGAAGGTGAAACTAAACACAAAAGACACAACTGTAATGTTAAAGACAATTTTCATGGATTACGAAGTAGAAACAAAGATACATTATTTTAAATAATCATCATTTGGCATCGTTTTATTTTTCATGTTCATTTTAGTAATTTCTAAAATATTGAGTAAACACAACGTACCAACTACATTTGCGAATCAAATAATTATTAAGTTTGTACGAATATTTACTATGTGAATTAACAAAGAAATAAATAAATATCCGCCTTATTTTTTTTTTTTCATTTTTGTTAAAGTTGTAAGAGGACCATTGTTAAATGTGTCGAAGAGATTAACTGCATGCAATGAGGATTATTAATTGGATTTAAGTTTACTCTATAGCCCTATATTAAACGGAATTTAATTAGATTTTATCCGAAGTAAGAGTATGCTTACACAATCAGAATAACTCGAAATTTACAGTCGCACAATAGATGAGACCATATAAATGTTCCTTATGTTTTGATTACTACCCAAAGTTTCCCAGAAATTAAAGCCAAATGCGCTATAGCTTGGTAAAGTTCTGAAGCTTTCTCACTATGGCTTCATTAGACAGAGTGATTTGAAAACTCCAAAAGGAAGGGAGATATTTGGGAAAATGGACACAACAAAGCGAATCGCTCACTAACTAGCCTAATTCTAAATGATCCCACAACACACACATTCAAACATATTCTATTTCTGCATGCAGTGCGTTAGGGTCTCTTTCATTATATGAATTAAAAGCCTGAGATGTTATTAAAGGAATTCCATCCAGCAATTTGCAAGAGAGACGCATTGCATCATTTGGTAAATATGCGATGTTAAAGATCTTATATAAAACGAAACTTTACACATGTTCTATACTTTAAAAAACTCTCAATTTTAGAATAAATTTGAAGCTTATAGATAAAATATCTTATTTAAATTTATTATTAAAATGATAAAATAATGTGTTGTCTTAATATAAGTTGATAATAATATTTGTTGTCTTAAATAGAAGCAATTTATTATATTGATACACACACGTAACAGTTAAAAGCTTAGATGTACACTAGAAAGAAAAAGTTATATTCTATAGATTGTTTGAACAAATTTTCCTGTTGGAATAATGGGTAAAAATTATGTTATGCCTATGAATTTTTTAATATATTTATCAACAAAAAAAAAAAGGACAAATAAATATTCTGTATATTAACTACAAATGGAAATGTTTATAGCCAAAAATACAGTAAGATGCTGTTGGGGAACGTTTCGTTCTATAACGTTAAAGTATAGAAATTCGCTGTAAAGAATTCGAAGAATAATTTTTATTCCATTAGGCTTAGCTGCGCTCACATCAAAATATTGCAACTAGTCTAATGCGGAAATACGGACTGTTGCCAATCCGGTAAACTGAAGAATGTGTTACAAGGAAATTGCTTTCAGATTTGCAATATAAATACACAGCATAAATATAAATATTACTTTACGTAAAATAAAAATTCCTAATATTACAAATGCATAAATATGAAGTCATAAAATTCATTATAAAAATTAATTATTTTATACAAATTATATAATGTTCTATAATTTTATTAAATTTCTGTTTGTTTGTTAACTCACTTGGCTTGAGCGGCCATTAGTTGGCAAAGAATTGAATAATATTTGTCTCAACAATGCTGTTTAAATTTACACATTCTTTAATGTTAATTTTTAAAGTGATTGCAAGCTATTAAATTGATTGTAATCTGTGAAACTGCTTAAAACCAAAACAAAATAAATGATTTATATTCGAATTATTATTTCTCACTTTATCCATAACTAAATCATCCTTGTTTGTGAAAATGCATTTAAATGGATGAAAAATAATGGTAATTAGCAACTATCTGTGTTAGGTCCTTTCTTGATAATATGCAAAAACATTCCTTGCATTAAAAAGTATTAAAGTTAACTATTTAAGAGAGAGAGAGAGAGAATCACACACATTTGTTCTTAAATTATACTATTTAATAAGTCTCAGATTACAAAAATAGGTTAACAGAGCAAAAGTCTGACATTCAAACTTTTGTAAATCTGGCACACAGCACACACATATAGAGTTAAAATTAAAAAGAAATAAAAACATTTGATCACACAGATAATCATTTCTTCTCAATACTGATTCAACATATCATTTGAAATTCAACGAGTAATTTACCTATTTGAAGTATTATTAATCACATAGAAATATAATAACATTTTTAAATGTAGCAGCTTCTATTTAAAAACATGCGTTAGAATTATCTGTTGTGCTATGTTTAAATGCGACAGACATTGCCTTGAGGTAGGGTTTACTTTAATAAAACTATTATTCGTATGAAGTTTTAGTAAGGATGGGTGTAATAACATACACAGACATTTAATTTGATTGGGTAAGTGTGAAAAAAGAAATTGGAAAAAAAAAGGTCATACAATAGAGATTTAAAAAATATTCTTTAGTAAATGTCTTCAAACATGAGTGGAAATATAACAGGAAAAATACTGAACACATATTTCTACGAGTTTCAGCTTGCAAATAGACTAAATATCAATGTATGAGATATATATTGTTACGTTGATCGGGGTTCGAGGATTTTATACAAGATCAGTTGTAAATAACAAGGCAATTCTTTAAGAGCGATGAGTATTTATTGTCATAAATCAATCTTTAAAAATACAGGATTCAATAGCCAAATTCGTAGAATAAATATCAAAAGGATTTCACACCTTCAACAGCACTCAGACACAATGATCAGTGTCTAACATACATGTACGTATAAGATTATCCACAAGCAGCACTCGTAATATTGAACAGTCTAGCTAATCGCTAGTCTTCACGGTCAAGACAAGTTTATTAATCGCTAGTCAAAACCAGACTGACTGTTACGGCGAGTATCGCTCCATTTATAGCCGTGGCGAAAACTTCGAGAAGGATGTGCTTGTGTGTGTGTGTGTGTGTGCTTCATAGATCGTGAAATTAGTGGATTTCTCCACTAATTTCTAGAAGAATCCAGAGGGTCCCAAACTCACCAACATGGTCGCCAAAGTCGCCAACTTGGTCACCAAAAATTATGCCAACTTGGCTCTACCGCCAATACTTTGCCAAGTTCCCATCGAATCGCCATTATTACGTAAGAGACGGCGTTGCTTGTGAATATTACAATTTTATCATGAAATAAATATAGCATACAGTAACACAAATGCATTACACATCCAAATACAGATGATCATTTACGCTATTTTGTACAAAATTCGTAACAATATTCAAAATAATATTGTCGAGAATTCTCTGAGCAAAAATATTAGTTTAAGCTACATTATTTTGTATTTGCTGACTTTTCAAAGGAAGTGAATAGAAAAAAAAATACTTTTCTTCAAGTTATGTTATTAATATGTTCAAAGGAACTTGTTTTTTTTCCACCATTTGAATTGTATTCTATTTTTAGAACCCAGCTTATAGCGTTATTGTGATGCAATCTGTTTAACTACCTGTGGTGGTATATATATATAAGCCACTAACTGCCTCCGGACTAAAGTGATCAGTTTGGTCTTGAGGTAAGTGATGTGCTTACGGAACGGATGGTACCGAGAATGAATCTCCTTCATATCTTTAAAATATCAAATAGGACGCTGTGAAGAAGTAGCCATGATCATGCTTCTATGATTTTGTCTATCTACAACTGAAATCCTGTGATTCACATCTGTAGAAATGTCACTTATATGAGCTATAGTGCATTAAATTTGTCCCGGCTCAAAGAAAAAAATTGGTGTTTTATAAAAATTAGGAAAGAAAGGTGTAATTTTATTGCCACCAGTCACTTGGTGCAAAATTTCCAAATGTATTATTAATAGCCACTGATTTATTTCTAAACATGACATTAATTAATCATCAATCACTGACCTGAATATCACTATTGTTTATGCACAAATATATTGACTCTTTTACTCAGTTGTGGTGGGCAGAAATATATTCTTCCTTATATTTGGATTGACGTCATTTTTACAACTATCATTGGTATATATATATATTGCTTTAAAGTCATTGCAGTCTAATTTTATGTTTTTGTTCTCTTCTATGGCTATGCAGTGAGGAGGAAATTCTATAAACAATTTAAGTCATAGTTTTCAAATTAGAAATTTGAAATTTTAGTTGCGGTTACTGAAAACAAGCAGTAGACTCTTATTAAAATTTAGTTCTACAATAATTCAGTTTTTCAACATCGATTTATTACTTTTTATGAGTATTTTTCTTTCCAAATATTAATATAGTAGAACAAAATTTAGAAAAAAATTTGTTGAGTCATTTTCAATGTTCTTTGGATGTAAATTAGATTAGCTTATTACTAATTATTAATTATAACATGTGTAAATAAAACCCCGTCGCTTCGTTTAGAATCAGGAAAATATGCCAAAGAAATTGATAATCCGGGGTCTTTTTTCATGTTCGCAAACTTCTTATAACTGGGAAATAATTCTTCTTCTAGTTAAGATGACGATGATGATTATGGGTAGTTAAAGGTAATGAATGGTTATGTATAGCTGCAGATGATTAATGGTTATGGATAAAGACACGGTTTTTTTGTGACTGCCTATAATTTGTATGATTGGTGTTTCTGCTTGCAAAAAGAAATGATGAGTTTAACGCTGTAATAAATGTTTGCTTATATGAAGGATATAAATAAGTATCTACTAAAACTTTATAATACATGGGAGTTACAAGAGTCATTAAATATTTTATTACATACCTGAAGTTTCTAAATGATGTATGCGAACCATCTTAAATATTAACTTTATATAAACAAATCGTCTCTCTTCTGTATCCTTTGCGTGTTTGTGCTATATGTTATTTTTTATGAATTATTATGTTTGCTAAATTGTTTAGTTATAATTATATCGTATATAAAAAGGAAAAAACTCAATTAAAGTTTGAGTTTTTAAGTGGTTTTTTTTAAAAAAAAGAAAAACGTTATATTTTATAATTACCACTAATCTTTACGTTTAAAATATCCCCTAATTGGTTTTAAGATATGCTCAATTTTTTTATCTAACAAAATATAATATACACTCAAGAGCCAAAACATTATGACCACACCTACATTTTGGCAATGACCTCGCCTGGATGACGTGGAAGGCACGTGATTAGGTAGAAGTGGTATTTAACTGCTGCTGGAGAGTCTGAAGAATCATTCCTTCCCTTACTTCTGTGTGTGATGGGAAAGGCTGCGGAACTAAGCAACTTTGATAGAGGGCAGATTGTAATGGCTCGAAGGCTTGGAACAAGTATTTCCGAAACTGCGCGACTCGTGGGTTGTTCTTGATCTACAGTTGTTAGTACTTATGCAAAATGGATGAATGACGGTGACGGTGAAATCAGCAGTAGACGACATGGTGTTGAACGTCCACACGGTATCAAAGAAAAAGGTCGTCGGAGACTGTTTCGCATGGTGAAGCAAAACCGGAGATAGACAGTGGCTCAGCTGACAGCCCAATACAATGCAGGGCCAAGTAGAATAGTATCGGAGCACACTGTTCAGTGGACACTGTTGGAAATAGGGCTAAGCAGCAAACGTCACACTCGTGTGGCTTTGCTGACCAAGCGACATCGCCAACTGTGCCTGCACCTGCGCTGAGCCCGGGAACATCGCGACTGGTCCATGGATCAGTGAGAGACAAATGCCTAGTCAGATGAATCATGGTTTGTCATTCATCAAGCCGTGTCAGGATACGCCGTCTTCCAGGCGAACAGGTGCTTCATCAATGTACAGTAAGTCGTACACAGGCCGGTGGTGGCGGTATTATGCTTTGGGGGATGTTCTCTTGGGCGTCTCTGGGACCCGTGGTTGTGGTAGAGCAGGCCATGAATGCTACAGGGTATCCGAACATCATTGCGGACCAGTTGCACTTTTACATTGCCTCTGATTTTCCAGCTGGAAATGGAATGTTCCAACAGGACAACCCCCCGTGTCACAAGGCTAAAATTGAGTTGGAGTGGTTCCAGGAACATGATGCTGAATTCCAGTTAATGTCCTGGCCGAGTAACTCACCGGATCTCAATCCGATAGAACACATTTCGGATGTCATGGGACGGCAGCTCAGAGATCAAAGACCACCAATTCGCAATATCTTGAATTTCCGGACCATTTTTTAAACATCTGGTACAGTCTGTCTTCGGTCATTTACCAAGGACTTGGGGCATCCATGCCAAGGCGGGTTGAAGCTGCGTTGCGCGCCAATGTTGTGCCTACTCGTTATTGACAGGTGGTCATAATGTTTAGGCTCTAGAGTGTATATTGCGTCCACGCAGAAACATGGTAAATCTAAAATGATTTGTGTTTTTCATATCTTATAATCAACTGTCACAATATTACTAAAAATCACAAAAATATTTTACATAATTCCAGGAAAAAATAAGATTTTTAAACCGATTACTTTAGACACACTTGTTGCTTTAAAACAGTGATCTTCAAACTGTCTTCACCGGAACACTGGGATTTCACAAGACATATACAGGAGTTCGACGAGGCACAGTAAAAAAGTCAAAAAGAAATTTCTTTATTTGTATACAAAATGGATTCACGTTCTTTAAAATGTTAGCTTAACTAGAAGTATATAACGCTGAACCCAGTCGTTAAAAATAAAAATTTTACATATTTAAAATAATTTTATTTTATAAAATTTTTTAAATATTTATTATAATACAATGTACGTATATATTAAAGCACTGCTTTTCAAACTTTCAGTATTGGCGACCCAATTTTCAATCATAATTTTTATCGAACCCCCCTTTGTATAGAACCCCCCATAATGTATAGAATGCAATAATAATGTACTTTGTACATTACCCCTTTGTACGCTAAACCTACAATGCAATTTTGGTTATGAACTGTACAAATTAACAGGATAAGTATTAAATTTTGTATATGTTACTTACAAGTAACACATATTTTAAATACACTACTTTTCAGAGTAATAGATAGTTATTATGTTATTTTTCTTTCCTCTAATTTTTAAATTGGAACAGATTGCAAAAAATGATATTTAAATAAAATTTATATTTCCTCCATCATCCATTTCTTAAACTACCAATATCATTAGAAAAATAGCCTAATCTACGTTTTTCTACATGGAATATAAAGAGTAAAATTGTGTTATTTTCAATATTTAAGGTGTCCAACTACTTGCGTCAACTTTTTTCATGAAAAAATGGAGATATGAGGATTGTTTTCTTTGTTTTTAAATTTGGTTGGTACATTTTAAGAAAAATATACAAAATTTTAAAACAGAAAGGAATTCTAATAACTAAAACGGAAAAAATGAGTAAAAATTTATGAACAAGAACATAAACGAGGCCCATTCTGTACCAAAAGTTTAGGAACAAATTTTCAGTTTATGAATTTTAATGTGTTGATTGCTATTCGTTTTTGAAATGACTTTCAGAATAAGCAACATTTTAATTTTTACAAAACCTAGAGCACTTTATTTTAATTATATTAAATTGCTTAAAAAACAGTGATTATATTAACATAAGGGACTATAAATTTTGTAATAAGACAGTGATTGATAAATCTGAAGATTAAAACACTTCTTCTATTATGCAGAACAGACACAAAACATTTCAGTTAATTATTTTTAAGCCTTTTTTAGCAATCTCTGTCCCCATTGGATCCTTTTCAAGCAAACCCATTTTGAGTAAAACGCGTTTTAGTGTATGACGTCTTGCTTAAAGTAATGACATCTGCTTTTACTAAAACACTGATAGTTTTTATTCTAGTGAGCGGATAGTAATAAAATTGGTATTTTTATAAAGCTAATAAGATGGCATATAAAAATAAGCCATAAAAAATTTGTCAATTTTTAGCAAAATTCACAGTTTAAGGGTAGTCGGACACATTAAAGCGAGAAGACTTCTATAAATGTTTTAACCCAGGAGCAGATGCGCACTTGATACTAACGTTAATGGGTGAGTTAATCAATGCAGACCCTTTTTTTATTATTATTTTTAATGTGCATGATAAAATCGTAATTCCATTGAATAATTAAAGAGAAAGTATACTTACCTTTCAAGGACTTTTCAAGTTTTCTTTGATTATTTGAGAAAAAATATCCAATCAAACTGAACTAAACTGCGTCAAATGTGTGTGACTTTAATAAAGGACACAAGCGATGCCGGTTTTACTAATTTCGAGCTCTGAGCGCAGTAGATCTACGGGCCCTCTTGGCACTGTCGGATCCAAAGAAATGATCTGATTCGATTAAATCCAACTTATCTGGGTGCCCACCCCTAAGAGGATAAATCTACGAGTGCCCTACGTGAATGCTCCCGGGTTAGAAGTGTATTCAAAATAAAAAAAATGAATGTTAGTTCTAAAAAGAATTACGTTAAACTTTTTTCTTAAAGATTTATAAGTTTGAGAATAGTCAAAAATAAATATTAGTTAAAAATCCTTCAAAAATATTCTCTGTGCTTTTCCAAAATACATAACACTCTTTTACATGGAAAAAGGCGCAACAGAAATACATTATTTACAACTTCTATTAATGAAAATTAGCGCATAAGAGAGGGGAATAAGAGTCTTCCTTTTCTACCTACAGCTAACGTACAATATTTCACTAATAATAATAACAGTGAAGAATTTTTAAATTCTGGGTCTGGTTTTTCTCTGAAAGAGTATTTTCGGTTTAAAAAGTAAACATAATACAAAAAATCTATCAGCAAATCAAACAAAATGTTCTTTTTATTTGGTTATATAATCGAAAATACCTAATGAACATGTTGAAGTTTTTTTTTACCACATTATATCGCCAGACGATATAAATAAATTACATCAATGTAAATGTGTGCTTCTTTCTTATGTTAGAAAGTTTTTTTTATTTCATTTCAGTATATTAAATTTTTAAACTTTACTTTTCGATATGTTCGTGCCCCCTTGTGGAGTAATCATGCCCCTAACTGGGGCGCGCCCCAGAGTTTGATAAAAGCTTCACAAAGGAAAGAGTCCGGACATAAGAAACACAACAACAAAAAAGAAAAAAAACTAATGCTCCGGCCATCTGAAAGATACCACGATTACAACGATGTATATACTATTTCTTTTGATTTCCATCTATACGTTTATGCAAAAAGAAGAGTAATATAGAAAAAAAAAGAAGAAAAAAACAAATGCCAGTCACAAAAAATACACGATAAACGATATATAAAAGTTATGTTTGTTTATCGGTATATGCAACAAAAGATAGAGTCAGAATAAGAACACAAACAGAAAGAAAAAACGTATGCTCGACCGTCACAAAAAATACCACAATTTCAACCATATAAATATCTTTCCATTTCATTTTTCCTCAGCCCACCCTATACGTTTATACACAAAAAAAGTCCAGATAAAAGAACCAACAGCAAAAACCAGAACAAAACGTACGCTGCTACCCGTCACAAAAATACCACGATTACAATGACATTTATTTATTTCTATTTCATTTCCTTATCCACCCAATATGTTTATTCACAGAGGAATGATTCGAGACACAAGAACAACAACAAAAAGATGGGGAAAAAAAAGAATGCTAAGAAGATCATCACAAAGAGACCTTAAACTCCAATTACAATGATATACACTGGTGTGCAAAAATTAAGGACGAAGTCGAAAAATTAGCATATCAGCTGAACGAAGAGGCAGAGGGACAGAATGACAAACAGGAGATTAAGTGAGGTGATGTACGGTAGCACATGCGCAGATATGCAGGTAGACGTAATGGGGAGTGTCTGAGTAGTAAAGCATGTTGTCGGTGTAAGATTAGTATTTCTGGCAAGAGATTGCACACCGTATAGCAGTTAAAATCACACCGAGTTGCTGCCTCAGGGAGAAATGGCGAATAATCAATCTGTTAGACGACATCTGGATGCTTTTACCCGAG
>BMAO01027340.1:0-21700 GCA_019973975.1 Trichonephila clavata
TTAAATAAATAATAAGTAAAATAAATGAATAAAAAAAGTCACGTATAACACGGTTTTGATAGAGCACGGTACATATTGCCCTGATTTATATCATGTACATACATAAATAATTAATTAAATAAATAATAAGTAAAATAAATGAATAAAAAAGTCACGTATAACACGGTTTTGATAGAGCACGGTACATATTGCCCTGATTTATATCATGTACATACATAAATAATTAATTAAATAAATAATAAGTAAAATAAATGAATAAAAAAGTCACGTATAACACGGTTTTGATAGAGCACGGTACATATTGCCCTGATTTATATCATGTACATACATAAATAATTAATTAAATAAATAATAAGTAAAATAAATGAATAAAAAAGTCACGTATAACACGGTTTTGATAGAGCACGGTACATATTGCCCTGATTTATATCATGTACATACATAAATAATAAGTAAAATAAATGAATAAAAAAGTCACGTATAACACGGTTTTGATTTAGCATGGTACGAATTAACCGTGTTACACGGGGGATACCTGTACAAATATTTTTGTTTTAGTAAAATTTGATAGGAACAAATTGCTTGTTTTTCTATAGAAATACTGTTTTAGTTGGTACAGATTCACATATATAGAGAGAAAGAGAGCAGTAGCACACACAGGAATTTTTCAGTGGTGGTGGGGGGGGGATTCGAGGTCAAAAGTCCACTATTCTCGTACCATGCTTCAATACGCTGCCCAACATATTCTTTTGATTTTGTCAATTTCCGGAACAAAAAACAGCAAAAAAATTAATTATTGAATGAATAATTAGCATTAATTAATAAAATTAGTTATAAATAACAAATACTTAATTAAATGTTACGTTCTGCACACATAGGATTATAATTAATCGGGAAAAAATCAAAGGCTTTGGGTGTGGGGGGGGGGTCCGGATCAGAGGACCCTCCCTTGTGTGCGCCACTGATATAGAGCAGTACTTAAGAACAGTCAACTGGAGTATTTTATCAACCCCAAGCGCCTTAAAATTACAAATTATATTTCGAGGAGCTCCATCCAAACAAAACAAAAAAAAACTCTTAGAAAAATTATCTTAAAATAATATTTAAAGTGATCAACATGTTATAGGTACTTTCAGTAAGACACTTAAAAATACTATGTTTTTCATCAAAATTTTTTAACATAATTTTAATGTAGAGTGTTCATTAATTCGTGCTCTGAGTGTCATCTGCCATTGCATAATATTTAAAAACTGGGGTACGTTTTTGCATTTTTTTACTCCCACTTTCGAAGTTTAGGTATATTGAAGCATTTAATATTGTGCGTTAATTTGTTTCTATATTTTGTTTTTGTTGCCAGATACGTTCAGAAATATTTTTAATGTACCGTAAAATCAGTGGCGTAGCGGAGAACATTAGGGCCCCCCTGCAAAATCAGGTTTTGGGCCCCAAGCCTAAATACGTATTTGGGGTCAATCAGGCCTTGGGCCCCATAGAATCCCAGGGATTCCCCGCAATGCGGGAGTGAACGTTACGCCACTGCGTAAAATCGAGCGTAAAACGCTCACCTATACTTTCAAGCTGTACTTTTTAATTTTTAGGTATATTCGCCATATAACTCGCCCCCCCCTTTTTTTTTTACGAAAATATTCCCTGAAATGTACGCGGGCTATTATGTTTTTAAGTTATTTATTCAAGGTATTACTCCAAGATTTAAAAAAAAAAGTATACTTCTAGAACTGCAACCCTTTAAGTTCATATAACGAATGCCATTTCTTTTAAATAAACAGTTTTTCGATGCATATAAGTCTTATTTTTTTCTATGTTCATCTTTTTTTTTTATTTGTTATTTTTAAAGCTCTCATTTTAATACTTGACGTATAACGCTCACTCGTAAATTTCGATTCCATTTTTTGTGTTAAAAATGCGTGTTATAACGCCGAATTTTACGGTAAATACATTGTTAAGAATGGTATTAAAATGCTTATAAATGTGTGAGAAACCTCAGGCGTATTCAGCAAATTTGAAAAACTTAAAATTTAGGAGCTGGTCTTGCTTAAATTTAGATTTTAATATAAATCTGTTGATATGTCAATTAGTTGTTCCTTTTTTTTTTTTTTTTTCATTGGTAAGCCTTCTGATTTATCCATTGATGCTTAAAGCACTAGCTGTTTCGAAATTTAAGATTTTCTTTTATACATAAAATGTTTTAGGCAAACTGCTTTAAGAATGCAATATTTTATAAAAATTAAAATGTTGCTGAAAGTTTGACATTTTGATTAAGCAATTAGTGATTACTTGCGGAACCCCTGTCAAAGTTCCAGGGAACCCCTGTTGAAATCCTTTACTTTATAGTAACCAGTCAATAGTTTTAAGTGAGATATTCCTATATTTTGAAATGAATTATTAAGCTCATATTAAAATCATCAATGGGAGAAAATAATATTTGTCAAAACTATATAGGGGAACTACAATTAAAAAATTAAGGAAATTCACAATAGGAAATATGAATTTTTGACGGTTTTTGTTTATTTGCATCTTTTAAGCATAAGCAAATTCTTTTGTAATGTCTAAAAGTTATTGTTTTGAGTATTTTTAAAGTTGATAAAAATATGCCTTAAGATTTTTTTTTTGAAAAAAAAAATTCCAAATTAACAAGTTTCCCGCCTTTCCAGAACATTCTGCTTGCATTCGAAATTTCACGGGAAATAATGGAATTTCCTGTGGGGAATTTTAAAAAATCGCCAATGTTGGATAAAAAATGTCGCCATTTAGCTATCTAAATACATTCCAAAGATAGCGTTTTATCTTTTCCGCGCAAAAAAGGAACAATTTTTGAAATATTGCGTAAGCTAATCGAACCTGTTTCGAAATCAAGAATACGAGATTTGTTCCTAATCTGCAAAATCTTTATTTTGAAATCAGAATTTCCGGAGCATGTAGCTACCAATTAGGAGAACTTTTCTTAACCCCTCCTACTTTTTGTGTTAAATCCCTCCTACTTTCCTATTCTAAGCGTATTGAAAGCTTAGGACTGTTAAGAGAAACGCCTTAGGATTCCAGACTTACGCGAACGCCTTGAAAGAAAAAATAGATGTCTGGCGAATTCGAGGGTTCACGTAAAAAAACAAAAGAACTATGAAAAAAATTAAAACAACATATACACCGGTGCTATAATATTAAAAATTCGCCATTTTCTAGTTTTTACCTACATGGAAAACCGGAGAAAAATGTCTCGTTAGTCTATTATTATTATTATTTTTTGCAAATAAATAATTTGAATCCGATTTATTTATTTTAATAAACACGTGAAGGGAGTACTACCACCTTCTTGAAGCTTAAAATATACTGAGAGTTTAAGAAGTAAGATAAATGTTTCGAGCACTGACTTTCAGAGTATTTTTAAGGAAAAGTATTTTACGCAAAAATTCTTATAATAGCTATTTTCTACATTTTTATTTTAACTTTAGTTTTTTTTTTTTTTTTTATTTTCCTCCCAGATATCAAAAGGAGAAAAAAAACTGTTTGGAAACACTTAATGAAGAAAATAAAGCGAGAGGAAGACTTAATAAGCAATTACCTTAAAATTAGTATATTTGAAAAACAGAGAATACCCGGAGGTCAACGTTGCCAGTAGTAATTGTCCATCAAGTCTCCAGTTACCATTGGGATTATCAAAGGAATCTAGCAATTACAAGGAATTGGAAACGTTTTATATGCAACTTCAGGTGATTCTATCCAGACATCCGAAGAAATAATGGTAAAAATTTACAATTTCTACAGTAAGTGTGTATTTTCTAGTCCCTAATACAGTCGACTCTCGATCATTCGAAGTTGAAGGGACCAATGAAAAACTTTGAATTATCAAGAAAGTAAGAAAGAATTCTATCTTAACCTCTAGAAAAGGACTCTCACGCCCTATCCAAATCTTTTTCATTCTTCATTGGAAATAAAATCGTTTCGCACTTGGTTCCCTCAGACATTGTCCACAACAAAATTGGTTCTTCAAGGTTGGGTCCACTCCTGCTCAGGCCCTATTTTATGCCACATGCTATAAGTCACACAGATGAGCCATAAATCGTCCTGTCACTCCGACTCAAAATACACAATCCTTCACGTCTCTTCTTCACAATAGCAGACTCTTTTCTGAACACATGTAAAGCAAAGCCACTTGTGTTAAACGAAAGATATGGACAGCTGACGACAAGTGCGGCAGGTCTATTGTCCTCTTGAAGAAGCAAAGCAATATAAGTGTCTTTTTGGGTGAGAAACACAAAGATGGGATGGGAGACAGATGGTCATCAAAGGGGCTACGTTACAGGGGAGACGCGTAGAGACAATACAACACAAAACATGTAACTCCAACCTGGTTGCTATGAGATTCTCCATGATAGTGAGAATTCGAATTGTCGAGAGTAATGAGATAGCTTCGAATTATCGTGTGTTGTTGTCTTCCAGCCAAAGATTTTGCTACGAAATATTGAGTGTACCAAAACGTATTGTTTTAGTTCGAAATATCAAGAGTTTATCTAGGGACTGAGCATATACTTCGAATTAGCGAGAGGTTCATATCATCGAAGGTTTGAATCAGTGAGAATCGACTGTATATGATTCTGGTTTCTGGTCAATTCCATTAGTGCTATCCCAAGTCTTAATAGAAAATGATCCTGGATAATATCGGAACCCATTCAATTGCCCCGAGGACAAAATAAACGTACATTTTGTAAAAAATACTTTTGTTTGATCTTGCTAAGCCATGAGAGTTCTATAGGATTGTTTGCTATACTTTATATTTAGAGATAGAAAATTGATAAAGTAATTCTGGATTAATAATGGAGTAATTATGGATTAAAAAACTACACAAATTTAAGTGATCGATAAAAACTTCAATCACAGAAAAATTTACTTTCTGGAATCAAACTCTTTGCTCCGATTTCTTAGAGTGAGTTCCGAAAGATATAATTGTTGACTCTCTCGGAATTTCGAAATTTATTAAAAAGGAAAACTAAGGATTGGAGTGATGCTATCGAAAGAATTATCTATGTTGTTAGTTTTTTAGCTGAATAAAACGTGGTTCCAGGTACAAATTATCGGAAAGAAATTTTTTTTTAAATGTACAGAAATAATGGTAAGATTTGACTCTGCTATGTTTGTACATATATCTTTGACTTATTACTTTATGAAAAAAGTAAAGTTTTTGAAAAGTGAAGTTATAATGTGAAAACGATTTTATCCCTTGGGGGGGAAAAAAGATTTTACATTTGAAAAAGCCCATGCGACGGCAGGCTGAAAGGAAGGAAAAGAGAAAGAAAAAGAAAAAAAAACTCTGGTAAAGAAAACAAGAGGAAGAATTTTCGAAAAAGGCAATTTTTATGACATAAAACATAGAAATCACTCACATAGCACAAAATACACACAAAGAAGTACTGGCGTCCAGAGAGAAAAGAAAATTTCCATGGGGAGATAAAGTTTTACCCAAGGAAAAAGCCCGTGCAACGCCGGGCTAAGCGGAGAAGGAACAGAACCGTCCGACGGGGCAAAAAGGTGGAAGAAACTTCGAAAAAGATAATTTTAATGACATTTATATAGAAATCACACGGACACCAGGAAGTGCTGTACTAAGAGCGGAAGGGAAAATTTCCAAGGCAAAAAGTTATGCTCTTGAAGAAACCCTTGTAACGCTGGGCCTATTTTATAAAATTCAAAATAAAACTTAATAAAAAAAATTGGCAGTTATAGAGACTGCCGATAGAAGTAAAAACTTAGAACTTTTAGCAATAAAATTTGAAATTTCATAATGTTTGAATTAAAATTATCAACATCAATCTGGTTTTCACATCTATTGACACTCCAAGCAAGAACTAAATGCCCCTGTTTATATGGTTTTTTATTATTCAAATATATTACGAGCTGTACAAGATCATGACAAAATATAAATACAATTCAATTGAAACAACAATTAATATACAATCATATTATTTATGGATAGTATTTGTATTTATTTAAATTTCAATGTACTTGATTTTTAACATTATTTTAATTGTTTGCATCATTATCATCATTAATTTCAACAATTTTAGATTTTTGTACTTTCAATCATTTCATTTTGTTCTAAAAAAGATACAATAGGTGTACGGTAACTAAAGTAAGAAAAGAAAATGTTTGATTCAAATTTATCTAAGTATCGCGTAAAAACCGCATCGATCGTCGTTTTATATTTTGTAGTACTGAGTTTTCGATCATTGGACATATTTAAATTAAGTGTTTCATTTAGAAATTCAATTAGTGGTAGATTTTTATCATCTGCAAAGTTAATATTGAAGTCTCCACTTAAAATCATCGGTACATTATCATATTTTTCGCCAAATATTTTATCGAGTATTTCAGAACCTTCTTTTGTATAAATCATCAAATTTTCGAATAAAAATTGTTGTATCTGTCTCATAGATTTTCCAGGCGAAATATAAACAGCAACCATTAATATGTATTGCCCATTCTCGGAATCGCAACGAGCAACGCATATTTCGCCTATATCAGAAACATTAACACCAATGCTTCTAGTGAATTTAGTATGTATGTCCATATGTGATGTAATGAAGTGTGACGTATCTTGAGTATTGTGATAAATAGCTACGCCTGCTGCTGGAACTTCGGGTCTTTCATAACTTACAACAAAGTTGAAATTCGGAATATCAAGTGGTTCTTCGTTTTTCATACGAACTTCCGACAAAAGCAGAACATTTGACTTTTTTACGATAGCATCATTTCTTAGGTCAGCTTCATGCGGATGCAAACTTTGACAATTGAATGAAAATATCGGTAATCCTTTCTTGTTGGAAATGAATAAAATATATGCTCATCTATTTTTTGCTAAATGATTATCTATAATTTTATATCATTCGATTTTGTTATTGACAATTTAATTAATAAATCATTATTAAATTTTTAAATAAAATAAAATATTTAATGAAATTAAAGTCGGTGCCGTTGTCATTACTTCAAACTAAAGATTTTATGATATAAGGTAATAAACTATAATTTTGAATTTTTACCATATTTTAAACTTCAACACACTAACCTTGAATTATTATTAGATTTTATAAAAATTTTAATTTCAAAATACTTGATAAAATTATGATTGAACAACTGGACGTCTGCTTTACCACGGTAGTAAGAAAATGTCTAAGCCACTGTGAAATACTAATCTGGATTGCGTGATGCATTGCAGAGGTTAAATATTAAAAAATAAATAATACAAAATTTATTTTCAAACGCCAAAATAAATGCGAGTATTTAAAATAATTTTCTCTGTTATTTATTTTTTATCTTAAAAATATTAGTATATTTATTTAGGACACGCAATTGTACTGCACAATGGTTCTTCAATTAAACGATTCAAATAATAATTAAACAAAAGCACTATTTGAACAATGCAGAGTATATACACATTGAACTTTCACAAAATCCATTCAATTTCACTTATAAGATATACACAGCACTATACGTCAGCCGTATAGCTACAGAAATACTGCTATAAATATGTCGGTGACGCGAACACACGAGATTTCACCCATCCAAAAAGTGTCTGAAGCGAACAGCACACTGCACATGCGCCAGTCAGAGCATGCCGGTGACGCGAACCCATAAGATTTTCCCCTACCAAAAAGTGCTCAACGCCGCTAAAGAAGTTTTCACTTCAAAAATTATTTCGAATCAGATAAAAAATAGATAAAGTATTTCTCAAATTTATTTGTTTGTTCCCCTGATACCAGCCATCAAAGACAAATATTAATTTGTTATAGGTATCTTAATTTATAAAAAAATACAGAGGGGGCTATTGAAGAAAGATTTGTAGTATTTTGTTCTGCAACAGATATACGATCGTTGAAGGACTAACGACATTTTTACTGAAATTTTGGATGAAAATGGTTTAGATATTTGTAAGTAACGTAACAAGGATATACGGCTGCGGAAAAGCAGATTCCGACAATGAAACGAAATATAGGCTAGAAAGAACGCGGAAAGACTAGGAAGGAAGGCAGATTTTAACAATGTTCAAACATAAGAGGTTATCACAGCAATGTACAAATAATATTTTTTTGAATGCCAACTCCAGATCATTTATTGTGCTTTGTTGTTTCAACCTTGTCGTAAAGGGCGCTATGAACAATAATTTATTTGGTTCAATTTTTTTTTTGACTGTAAAAAGGCCTTACATCTAATACTCCCCCCTCTCTTTAACTAATTGTAACTCAGTTTTAAAAAGATGTTTTTGTGATGGATTTCTTCTCACATCCATCAATTTTTGGGAGTTAGAAAGAAAATCAGCCATAATCAAAATAAGTATAATTTATTAAACCTTTAATAAACCTCAACAACCCAGGCTAGGAAATGCACCTATAATTATTAGAGCAAATGCGAGGTAGAAGGGTTATTTAATATTTAATTATGAATTGAATCACTTACTCTTGGAACGTTTTGGTAATATACGTTCTAAATAAGCGTAGTTCCGTTCTCATCTATTCGACCTCTAGTCGTCAACGACTAGAGGTCGAATTGAAGATTTAGTCAATAAGATATGCTTGAAATTTCAAACATATCTTATTGACTAAATCTTCAATTAACAATCTTTAAGCATTAAGCAACTAATAGTCGGGCCACTCTCGACTAGCTTTCCATTACTTTACGTTACATAATCACTAACTTCTATCATCTAACTACTAACCTCTCTCTCTCTCGAACCTAAAAGTTAATGCTGAAATATATAAGCCTTGATTTACAAAAACAGCATCTTCTTCTTCGGGAGAAAGTTTTCAATGGAACAATAATTAAAAAAATAGTTTTTCCCCAAAAGGATTAGTACGAGGCTCGTGAATATACCCGTTACAGTTTCAAATTTAACGTTGAAACTTTTGTCAGGTAAGAAGTGGTTGAGCCAGACAGATGCAACAGCTCCGTTGAATTTTCAGCTAGAAGTTTTTGATATCCCTTACAGAAAAAAAAAAAGAACGTGGAAAGCCACGCGATAGAAGTGAAACTTCTTTGGCGACGTTGGCCGTAAATGCAGGAATAGATCTAATTATATTAAACTGCTGAGATAACTTTAATCAAATAAAATTCGAAATTCATTTATTGAATGAAAATATTTTTATTCAATTTTCTGCATCATCATTTTCCAAGAAGACACAATAGGTGTGTGGTAACTAAAGCAGGATATAAAAATCTTCGATTGTAGTCAATCAAGAAAATATGAGAAAACTGCATCAATCGTGGTTCCGTATATTGTTTTTCCTTCTCTAGAATCAGTATTCATCGTCAAATTCAGTGTCCGTTTCAAGAACTCAATGATCGGCTTTGCTTCTTCTGAAGCAAAATTAACATTTAAGTCTCCAGTTAAGGTAATCGGCTTTTAATCATCATCGGATCCAATGATAGCAGCAGCCTCTCATGTGTACAGCACTAAAACTTTATGGATAAAGATGATAAAAGCTGTGACAGAACTACCTGGTGATATACAGACTTTCGCCAGGAATTGCTGCTAGTTTTGCTTTTTTTTCTTTCTCGAAACTATTTTTCTCTTTTTGCATTTGCTCTAGGCTATCTGATCAGAATTTATTTTGATTCAATGGAAATAAAAATTAATAATAAACTTAATTCATCACTAACAGAAGTCACTGTGTTTGCTTACAAGACGCTATCCGTAGCGATTCTGGTGCGAACGTTAGTGACATATACACAATGTCCCAGACATTCCCGTAAAGGGAAGAGCCATATAATGGTAATATTTTGGGTGCGTTTATTCGTTGAAAACGGCACGTTTATTACATAAAAAACTACGAAAATACGCCACGCGAGTTCATTACGACAGTAGCAAGGGTACCCACTTAATGTAACCAATACCTAAGCGCCTTTCATCCATAGCAGTAAGATATACTTTTGATGCACAATTCCCCCTTACAATCATCCAACTTTTTCACGGATATGACGTAAGTCACGTGGTGTCCCCCCCCCGCTCTCTTTTCTTCCCGCTCGCTATCTCC
Source organism: Trichonephila clavata (assembly GCA_019973975.1). Classification (NCBI taxonomy): domain Eukaryota; kingdom Metazoa; phylum Arthropoda; class Arachnida; order Araneae; family Nephilidae; genus Trichonephila; species Trichonephila clavata. The sequence continues at coordinate 10,038 of BMAO01027340.1, forward strand.
TCACCATGGTGACGTTTCGGGGGGGGGGGAATCACTACTTCCGTTCGCTTTTTCACTGTTACGCAAAACTGGGTAAATTTCCCATTCAATCCCGTCAGCAAAAAAGTTTCACTTCAAAAACATATACACGCAAAAAGAATGATAATACTAAGATAAAATCAGGCTACAACTTTAGAGGAAAGAAAGTTTGAAATTTAGTTTTATATGTATGGTAGTTTTATAGTGCAAAATATTGAACAATGTGTTCTTCAAGCTAAAAATTTTAATATTGTTAAGGGTTTTAAAGAGTAAGTGAATTAAACAGCTTTCTGAAAAGATTTTTACCATATACTCGTGGAACAAACATCTTCCGTTAGATATTGATATAAGTCTTAAAAGTCCAAAAACATTATAAAGTCTCTAAGAATAAAATAAAAAAAATCAAAAGGAAAAAATTGGGGAAGACTTGAATACAGAAAAGAACGATAAAGTAAACATTAAGGTAATCTTTTTAATTTGGAATTGTATTTTTTAAATGATAGATTTGATCCCCCATCTTCCTATTCAGAAGTTTGTGAATCGAATTGGGTACCATATTGGACTGTTATAAATATTTCGAACAAGATCAGCTCTATGTGTCAATGAAAGAAGCATCGACTTTCTAAATCAAAGCGACATAATCAATAAAAGGATTTATACATGAATTCTTTTTACGAAATTCTGGAAAAAAATGTAGCATTGACAATTCAGACTCTAAACCATTGATCCCTAACCATCAACTGCGAGCTTCTAAGGATAGCAAGGACATTTTCAGTAGATCGCGATAAAACGTTCCGGTTGGCTAACTTTGATTCCTCCACTGAGTGAGTGAGGGAATATTAACGCCACACTGTTCTGCTACTCGAGGGCTTTTGGTTACGACCTCGTAATTTTGGACCATGGTCAAGAAATAATAAAAAGTTGTGACGGTTCTATCAGCGACTTTATTAACACCATGTGGACTCTTCTGGGTAAAAAGAAACTAATTCAACCAACCTTCGCCGACCAAGAAAGCGTGATTATGTAAATGAAGTATATTATATAAATTCTGTTTTCGCGAGTTTGTGGTTGGCACGTTGGAGTTGGCAAGTAGGAGTTAACATAGAGTCTGCGAGTTAGTTTGTTAGTTGAAGATTGAAAGATAGTGGAATTTGTAAGAGGTCTTGGAGTCAGAGGTGGATTAAGCGGGTGTCGGACCTGGCGGTCGCCAGGAGCCCCCAGCACCGGGAGGGGCCCCAAGCTTGATGGATTCCACCAGTGACGTAACAAAGAATATTAGTGCACCCCCCCCCCTCCCCTGCAAACTCAGGTTTGGGCATAATTGATGAATTTCCCAAAGAGAAATCAAACTGTAAGCTCTTAATTTTTTTGTATACAGTTAAGATTTTTCTTTAGCCGATGAGTTTTATTGTAATCAATACATTTTATTTTGAGAATTTAAAGTAAGTGACTCTTTTCACTATTTTAGAGGCTCGACTCTTGAGCCTATGGGCCTCAAACCTTTTACCGCCAGGGGCCTCTAACTACTTTAATCCGCCTCTACTTGGAGTTGTCCAGGAAAAAGATTACAGAGCGTAGATCCAACGACATTGATCAAGCCGATAGAAATCACCTGCAAATTTCCAGTGTAGGATCCGATGCATAAAGAGCATAGGTATTGTGCGCTTGATTAATTAGAAGTTAGCTTATTAGTGGGCGAGGTAGTTATATTTGAGCATATTTAAGCTGTCTTAGATTCAGTTGAGTGTCCGTTGTAGTATCGCCGTGTTATAGAATCTCACCTCCACGCTCTACTACTTAATCACCTACATTAATTAGATTGTTATTGTGTCTGATTGATGTTTAGAAACAATAAATTAATTAGATTGAAATCATGTCTGTGGATCATTCAGTTTCTCCCACACACCTAGCCGGGTTTACAGGTAGACAAGAGGGTTCAGAGTCGAACAGGAACCGACCGTTATTACAAAGTAACAAGTATAAAGTCTTCTTAAGTATGTCATGACGACACACACCTAAAATGAAATAATCAAGAAAAATCTAAATTCCGCGCAGGGCATTTCATACATATACATAGTCTGTATAATTGATTTCACCTTTACTTGAAATGCAAGTTTACAGACAATAAACAAATGTAAGATTGTTTTAAAAAAACTTGTAGTACTTTTGATTGGTAGCTCACAGAAGATATGAAACAGTATGGTAGTTCAGTAGCATCATAAACTTGGCGAGCATTGCTCCAAAGTATTTTCCATTTTCAACAACTTAATTCGCTCTTTTCTAAGCATTTGTACGCATTTTACTAACAATTACAGTATTAAATATCAGTAACTGTAGTATAAGTTTCAAAATCGAAAATAATTGAAATTTCTTTGATACCTATGGGTCAAGAGGCATTGGCTAATCTTGCAATTACTTTTATTGAAAAGGAAATTATATATTAATAACAGTTATAGATTTATCTATAATTCACTATGCTAAAAACGAAATCCGAAAAGCTCAATTTTAATAATTTAATCTTGCCAAATGTTGAAACTATTTTGTTTAAAATTGTTTCAGTTTATTTTTTTTATTATATACATGTTATGTATATACAGTCGACTCTCGATAATTCGAAGTTGAAGGGACCAATGAAAATCTTCGAATTATTAAGAGCTCGAATTGTCAAAAGGGTAAGAAAAAACTACCGAAATACACGAAAAGAAATTTTTTTTCTAACACATTTAAATTTGAAGCTATGTAATAAAACAATAATTATGTACATATATATAAAATTATCTTAATTTTTAAAAAGTACATATTATGCAGTATAAATATTATAAAGAAGTTAAAAGCCCTATATATTAAAAGAATACATTTATATAGTATTAAAAAATATTAAAGGAATACAATCTGTACATAACTAATTCTTTTAGACGAAGAAAATCTGTTATCTTTTTTGGTTTCTGACAATCAGTCTTACTTTCAAAATAGATTTTTCTAGAATAAATGAAGCTTGAAAAATGTCCGCATCAACATGATTTTGAAGGAAAAAGTTGAGTAGTTTGTTTAGTGATATATTAGCTTCTGTCAGAGTCATCGGAGTCAATCAACTCCAATGGTCATCAGAGGGGCTACGTTACAGGGAAGACAGCAGAGACAATACAACACAGAACATGTAAGCTCCAACCTGTCTGCTACAGGACGTGAGCGTTTGAAATGTCGAGAGTTTTATTACATCACTTTGAATTATCGCGTGTTAAATTCTGGTCAGCCACAGATTTTACTTCGAAATATTGAGTGTACCAAAGCGTATTGTTTTAGTTTGAAATATCAAGAGTTTTTCTAGGGTATAAGCATATAGTTCGAATTAGCGAGAGGTTCGTATTATCGAAGGTTTAAATTGTCGAGAGTCGACTGTATATGCTTTGTTAATGAGATCAAACATGGTTTATGTAAAAATAGATTTAATGTGTTAAGTAAATCTCTAATGAATATATAATTAAAATATATATAACTTACTTTAAAACACATTTATACAAAAAAAAATGTCTTCTCTCTCATTATATGTATTTCAAATATTTAATACGTTTCCCATAAAATTACTTTGTTTGTAATTGGAAGATGAGAATATTAAGCAGTATATTCGGTATTGGATATGTTTATTATATCATTTCGTTTTGCTTGCAATGTTATTTTTTTTTAGAATATATGCATAACTTTTTTAAAAAATGTGTTTGAATGCAGGTTTTAATAAAGCAAAAAGTGTTTACACTTTTAAAAAAATTAAAGGGAAACTGTAATTTTTTTAAAATACCTAATTTTAATTCAATAAAATTACATTTCAAATGTGCCACCTGCATGGTGCTCAAAGCTAAGACAAACGACACGCGTAAATATCTAGCCCCTAGTCGCGATGAATTTAGTGAACCTCGATATGATGTTACTGTCGATCAGGTTGAGACGGATCTATACGCGTCTATAACTAACCCCTTGAGGGATTTTTCTGGGGAAATAATATTATCAAACAACTTTCACCGAGTGAAGAAAGCGGGATTTTGCAAATTAAGTATATTATACAAATTATGTATTCGCGAGTTTTAAGAGTTAGTTGGCGAGTGAAGGATCGTGAAATGATTAAGTGCAAATCGGAGTTTATCAATTGAAGAAGTCCAAGAGTATCACTCGACGGTGATTAAATCCGGATAAGGATTGTATTCAAGGCCTCGACTGGGAGGACTCAACTTCATAAAAGTATAGGTATCGTGATCCTTGTTTAAATAGAAGTTTAGCTTATAAGTGCGCGACGTAGTTTATATTGAGCTTGTTTAAGTTATGGTGGAATCAGTTGAGGGTCCATATTATTATCCCCAGGCAATCGAGTCTCACCTCAGCGCTCTGCTATCTGATCTTTTATCCTAATTAGATTATTATTGTGCTTGCTTGATATTTTAGTGACAATAAAATAATTAGATTGAATCATGTCTACTGATTATTCAGTTCCTCCCACATATCTAGCCGGGTCCGAGGGTAGACAAGGGGGATCAGAGGGAAGCAGGAACCAACAGGCATTACAAGGTGGCTTAGGTAAAAACAACAACACATTTCAAGTGTTAATCATAAGCCATTTCCCCCTAATTTCCCAACTGCATAAAGGCCCTCACTAGGCATTTCCATCACGGCGCCGATTAGGTTTGGCGCCAAGCCTGGCTTATCATTGGTCTTCAAACTGTGTTTCACGAAACCCTGGAGTTCCATGAAGGCATAGCCAGTGGTTCAACGAGTGGTAATAAAAAATCGAAAAGAAAATTGTATATGTGTAGGCAAATTTGATTTAAGATCTATGCAGTTTGTACAACCACAAGATTCTATATCTCATCCCAGTGATGAAAATATAAAATTTTATTTATACATAATAAATTTATTTCATGTAATACTTTTTGAACTTTTATTGCAACATAATAAAAATATAAAAACGTTTTTTCTATATGTGTATTACCGATTATTTTCTGTATGTGTAATGTGAATTCTCTACTATCTTGTTCCACAAAATAATTTTATACTTACAACGTTTTGCAAAACTAAATAGTTTTCAAATGGAAAACGCACGAAAAAAAAGAAAGAAAAAAGGGGAAGAAGTTATCTTAATAACGTATGAGAGATGAATAACTTATTGACATCTCAACAGATTCGACGTTGAAGTCTCAAGCAGAATCAGCAAGAATAGCTTCTATTGGGTTGCAAATTCATGCAAAATGCATAGGATTTCTCATACAGCTATAAAAAATTTAATGCCATTTAGAACAATGTATTCAAATGAAAAACATTTATCTACGCGAGTGGCTACGAAAACGAAAAATTTGCAGCAAATAGATGAAATGCAATTACAGATAATTTCAATAAACCTATAGACTTCGATAGTTTGTGTAAAAAAAATGCAAGCGCGTACCCCAGTTACTAAATTATAATGTATGTGTAACATTTGAAGCATAAATTGATATTATTAATTAGCAAATTATATTAAAATTATGTAAAAAATCTTTAATAACAAATATAATTATTTTCTTTAATTGTCTTTACATAAAGTACAAATAACACGCTGGTTTTATTTAAATATTATTTTATGAGATATATTCTTCTAAAAGAGAGAGAGAGAGAGAGAGAGAGAGAAAGAGTTTGCGTGTGTGAGAAATGGGTTCTACGAAAATACCTTTCAGTTCTAAGGGTTCCGCGAGTCGAATTAGTTTGAAGACCACTGGCTTATAGGATTAAGACAAGAAAATTTTCTTGGAAAGTACACCTGTACTTAAATCATTCCACCAAGAAAAACTGATAAAGCAGAATATATGTATAAATCATATCAAATAATAAGTTTAAGAGATCTTTCGGCAGATTTGAGACATCTGGCATAAGTACTTATTTACGTTTTTAGTACGTATCTTATCTACATACTCGCATACCTGGACCTATTACTATATTGCATGATAAAATTGCTAAAAGTACGGTACAGGTTTTTGAACGATTTTTGAATGGATTCAACCGACCTTGACCCCGCTTGACTTTTAAAGATCTTGGCCCAGCTAAAATATATACACAGAATATTCTACAAAAACCATCTTAAAAAGAAAGAAAAAAAGAAAAGAAACGAGCCTTACAGTAGTCGCATATGACGTGTAACATCTGATATGTTATTATGGTAAAATACGCGATAGTAACTTAAATCTTGAAAAAAATGAATCGGGTATGATTGGAAATAATTTTCTATCGAATAATTATATCTTTAATGAAAATTTTATTTAATTAACTCAAGGAGCAATGCAATTTTTTATCAAAAATAATTATTCTTGTTAAGGTGACCAATATTTTTACAATGAAAAGGAGGACGAAAAGTTTAAGAAAAAGTTACGAAGTAAATATAGGAAACATTTTATTTATTCAAACAAAAATACGCTAATTACGTTTACATTGCTTTTAATTATATACTTAAACGAGTATTTTCTCGTTGAATGATATTTTTCTCACTTGTCCAAAAATTATTACCAACTGAAAAAACTCTTTCAACTGCTGCATTAGTTCCAGGGCAGCACAACATAAATTCAACAAGAATAACTAAATTTTCATATGGAATGGGTTCATTTTTGAAATGATTAAGTATTTCCACCCATCTTTTATCAATGTCATCATGTTGATTTACCACTTGTTTCAATTTATTACAAAAATATACATTCAGTCTTCTAATTTCTTCAAACAGACAATTGTCATCAGTTTTATTATCAGGCATCTCTTTCCATAAAAACTCAACACAGCTTTCTAAGTCGGCCCCATTTACTTCCGATGAAGTAAAAAAAAAAAAAAACCACTGAGAAAACTGTTATTTCCTGTGATATTTGTTCAGACCATTCTCCGACATATTTGAAACATGTTTGGTTCGTCTCTGAATACAGAGATTAACAGATCAGTTTTAAAATATTGAAAAGGAGGACGCTTTTCGAGGAAGGACATGACCTATAAAAGGAGGATTGTCCTCCCTAAAGGAGGGCGGCGTATCCTCACCCTAAAATTAACTACGCATACTCTAGCACGAAGTGGAGAAATCCGCTCCGTCCACCCTAACACAACAATCAACTCAGTCATACTCTTTTAAGGCTGTTTTCGGTCAATGTTAAAGGATAGGGATCAAACGGGAAGCACATTTGCCGGCAGGAAAAAGCTCCAATAATAATTAAAATTTCTATGGCTATAAAAAAAATTATTGTTTAGAGGATAGTGTTCTTTGAATTTTGATTTTTGTAAAAAATACGCAGTTTTCAGCATTATTGCAAAATGAAATTTGAGTTTTCTATGTTAAAGTATAGGAAGTGAAAACGCAAAGCACATTTTAATAGAAAAAAATTGATTTTTTCGAGTAGAATTAAATAGTATATTAGAAAGCATGCTTCCCTCTTTTGACTAGTGTAGCCAGAATTAAGTTTTATGTTTTTATTAATGAATTATTTTAAATTTTAAGTTCATTCTGAATTATTTTTGGCGTAGTTAGGACTATCTCAAAGAGATGGCGCCACCATCGTTTTGTAACACGAATTTTTCTTGGCTACGAATACTTAATTTTGGCGATAGCTTTCTGAAATATTGTCGCCAGCTGAAATGATGGTAACCAGCAAGTTGTGACAAATAGTGTGGACAATAAAGAAGATTTATGATGTACACAGAGATTTAACATCTCAAACCTGATGAACTTTCCCATTTAGGAATGTTTTCAATATTTCCAGCATGCGTGCTTTAAAAATTTAAATTATATAAATAATTTATAATTCTGCTACTTAGATTTTTTTTTTGTCTGTTATTAATGAAATGCATATAAAAATATTTAAATTCTGTGAAGCGACTGAATGAAAAATTGAAAGTATGCTTATTTTATACTTGACACATACACAGAAAGCTGTGAATTGACTAGAGAACACAAATTACTACTCCTTGAAGCTCACAATTTAAAATTTTAATATAATTATTGTAATGCAATTATTATTATTTTTAACAAACAAACAAAAAAAATTTTTCATCGAATAGATTTTATATTTAACGAGCAATTTTACCATTAAACCATTGGAACAATCATTAAAAAAATCTGGTTTTTTAATTAAATTAGCAGAAACTTATTTTTTTAATTACTTTTCTCCAATTCTAAGCCGTACCCCCAAATTCTCTCTCTCAGCCCGATTTTGTGGGGAAAAAACTAAAAATAGTGTTAAATATGTTATCGACATATGATAAATTTACGAAATAAAATATGGCTGCGATAGCCTAGTGGTCAAGGTAACGGACTCGTGGCTGGCGTTTCATGAGTTCGAGCCTAGTACCGCTCAAGACCTGTCATGTAGGGACGCGATGCACGAGTGAATGAATAATAACGTCGCACTGTTCACCTACGTGAATGGTTTTTGGCGACGGACCTCATAATTTTGAGCCATGGTCATTTGACGAGGACGACACCTGAGTTTCCCCCTCTCCTAAGAGGGAGGGCGACGGGAGGTCCTAATACCAACGGGAGGACGTTTGAGCTCTCGACAGATTTAACGTGTATCGCTCCCCTACACGGTGGGTATTTAGTGATACTGGGCTCGAACTCGTGACATGCCAGCCACGATCCGATACCTAGAGAACTCGGCTACCGCGGCCACAAAGCGATGCACGTTAAATCTGTCGAGAGCTCAAACGTCCCCCCGTTGGTGTGGTAGGAGACGGGATGCCATCTCAGGTGTTGTCCTCGTCATTTGACCATGGTTCAAAATTACGAAGTCCGTCACCAAAAGCCCCTGAGTAACTAATCAGTGCGACATTAATATTCACTCACTCATTTTACGAAATAAAAAATTGATAAAGGTGAATTAATAATAAATGAAAATAATTAATTTATTTTACCAGTATTATAAAAACTTTTTAAAAATAAACGAGAACCTGTGATTTTTTTCTATCCGATAGTATCGTGTTCAATTTTTAGATCAACTCGATTTTTAGTAGCATAAATATCGAGGGGGGGGGGGGGGAGTGCGGCTTAGATTCGAATAAATATGGCAATATCGTGATTTAAGTTTTTTTTTTTCTATTAAAAATTACTGTCTGGCATTTTCTATCATTGAATATTTTCAACAACCTGATGTTCTTGACAAAATTTTTAATATAATAGTCGCTGAGTGATTTCTTTGCTGAATAATTCTAAATTTGATATGTTTAAAATGTAAAGTTAATTCAAAATATATATCCATTTTAGTTAAGTTTTATAAAAAAAATTTACTACTTAAAAATTTTATGATATATTTATTTATGAAAAAAAGAAATATGTAAGGCATTACCGTATGAACAGATATTGGCTGCTCATAGGTGTTTTTCTTTTAGGACTATAGTTAAGATATTTATTTTTATTACTAGTTTATTTTTAAATTAGATAACTTGCTGAATAAACTTCTAAGAACACTAATTTATAAAAAAATTAAAACTTAATTTTCTAACTATTTAAAAGATGTTTTCATTTTTTAAACGCAATTATACATAAATTTAAGAAGACTTTTAAAATGAATGATTTATTTTATTAACGAAGGGAAAATATAACTGTAATAATTAATAATTTTTGCTTTTTTTAATCTCGCAATTGCTATTGCTCGATTTTATATTGTTAAGAAGTTTTACTTTTCTCAACTTTTCCATTAATTATTTGCTCAGAAAAACTCATAACAGCTATTAACACCTTTTTTTAGGGGGTGGGGGACAGGCGGAATGTTGAATCTATCCACTAGAAAACTTATGTCAATCTAATTATTACAAAGCTATTTTACTATAAATGATTGTCTTAAAACAATCTGTTACTCAGTTTAATCACTATGTGATAAACTACTTTGTTTTTAATTGCAGTTTTGTTATTCTCAAAACCATTTAGCGTCCTTCCAAAGGCATCTCGTCATGTCATGATGTCAATATTTCATGGGAATTTCACTTCAGATGGGACCAGAAAACACTTGTTGGTCTGAAGTCTTTAGGAAAGAAGAGAACGGTACCAAAAAAAAAGGGGAGAAATAGGAAACTTTTATTGCTGTGGTACTAAAACAGAAAAGAGGAAAAAGCAGTATTGGGGATGTGTGAGGGGGTGGAGTCCCAAATTTCGGTGATTTTGAGGTCTTCTAATTGGATAGCGTTGAATAATCATTCCGACGGAAGAAAAAATACGTTGCTCGTTTCATTCACTTTTGAAATTTAGAATAGGAACCTTTACTTCTCATAGGACTTATTTCAACTCAGCTTCTTTTTTTTTTTTTAATATTTCTAAAAATGCCTTTGAAAAATAAAAGTAATAGAGCTCGTAAACATCCTATGATAGGCAGTATTCAAGTCTTTGAACAATGCAGAAAGGCAATATATGTCTAGTTGAAAAGAGAGGGGTTTGCTGATCAAAGATAGCCTTTGACCCCAAATTGGACATTCCCCCTCAATATGAAGGAAAGGTTATGTGGTCAGAGCCGACAGTGGAAACACTGTCCGCTCTGGGAAGTTGGGTTGGAAGAGTGGATATTCTTGTACCTATTGCGTTGTTTCCCTAATCAGTCACATGTCATTTGTTGTACACAGTTTCGACCCTTCATTATACTGTTATTTAATATAAGTTTTAAATATTTCTCTGAAAGTTCTTATTTTTATTACACTTTAACACTCATTACACACTCATTTTAAAACGCATTCGCACTATAATATCTTAACAATTTAATATAAATAAAAAATGTATTTATTCTTGTAATTCAATAATCGTGAAAAAACAGAAAACTTCCGTAAAAAAAAAAAAAAAAGGAAAAAAAAAAAAAAACGTTTGCACACGTGAAAGATATTTACCATTTAAAATACCGTTTTAAATTACATTTGTAATTTTTAAAAGCATTTATTTACTTATTTGTTTGCACCCTTTATCTGTTCTAAGAGGGGGATGTGTCCGATCTCTAGGTGGTGATGGCTCTAGCCACGAAATATTATGTATCCGCTCTAACCACGTCCTCTTTACCCCACACCACCGAAGAAGGAAATGGTATGAAGAGACAGTAGGTGATATTTTTAACAATCATTGAAACAAATTAAGAAAATTTATTATTTAGAAAAGAGAAATCACTCCCCCCCCCCCACCTCAATACTGAAAAAGTAAATCCAAACGGAGAGAATCCAGCGTAATCTTATGAATTATAATTGAAATTATAATAATTTAATTACAATTGATAAACTTTCCCTTTAGGATTACTACTTCGTTTTAACACACGAATAGTATATATTGCTTTTTATAAATTATATATAAGTGCATATTATTAGAACATGTAAGAACAAAAATTATTTAACGTAGATAAAATTTTCGATTCTGTATTTGAAACAATAGTCCTTTCACATACTTATTATTTTTTTAGAAAAAGGAGCAGATAAAATGCATATCTAAGAAGTTTACTTTCTACTTTGTAGAATTGGTGAATAAATAAGAATTATTCCACAAGAAATGTTTGTATATCAGTGAAAAAAAGAAACCAACGTTTTTTTACTATTTTGATACTTTTTTTTTGATTGATGATTGTTATGCATCTTCTAAAACTAATAAGATTGGAAATTTTTGAAACATGTTAGGAATATTATTTATTTGTGTGTGT